>CAIGRK010327604.1:0-11262 GCA_903798315.1 Fraxinus greggii | reverse complement strand
AGTGCTTCTACCACAAGTTGAATCCGTTGTATCTTGGGAGACAAGTGCCGTGAACCGTGAGCACCGTTGCGGGGCAATTTTGTCTTAAGGAAAGAGTGAAAATCACTTGCCTCGGATTGTTCTTCTTTTCCTTCTTCTATTCTTGATTTTCTTTTTCGTTTGTAGTTATTATACTATGTTCTTCACCCAATATTATTTTGTGTAATTACGCTACTGCGAATTATATTTTACCCTTTGATTGTTTGATTTGTAACAACCCTTTCACCCGCATATATATAGCCAACGTCCCCAACAACCAGAAGTAATTAGTTCAAGTTGGTAAAATTAGAATCTTTTATCCTTAAAATTTTTTTTTTAAAAAAAGAACATCTTCATATTTCTTTAGTATTTAACGTTTGTTTAGCCCCCATTATTCCACATTATAATGAGAGGAATAGTAATTTTTTTGGGGAATGTATGATTAAAAAAGTAAAAAAAAAAAAATTATTTTTCGTGTAATATTATTTTATTGAAAAATGTATGATTGATAATTAAAGAGAAAAATAAATTATAATTTGGGGGAGGGAAGTTTCTTGAAAAGACAAGTTATGAATCCCGCAAAGGCAGGAAGAAAATGAGAGACAAAAATGATTGGATGGTCTGTATAAAATCCATCTTATCAGGAATAACAAGAATCTCATAAATTTGTTAAAAACTAAACAAATCTCATTACAACAAAAACACAAAATTCTCAGAGATATTTGGGGAGGGAAATTTTTTTTTTTCTAAGGACTCTTTGAGGTCCCAAGATCAATTGTTTTCAAAGAAGTGGTTGGCTTTTGAATATTGATTCAAAACCAGTAAGAAATTATGAGTCAAAAGGGGAACAATGGAGATAAAAAGGAAGAAATGGTTGCAGTGGCAATTGACAAGGACAAAGGGAGCCAAGCAGCATTGAAATGGGCTGTTGATAATCTTCTCAGCAAGGGTAAACGCGTTACGCTTCTCCATGTCAAACAGAAGACATCTGTTGCCACTGCATGTAATTTTCTCTCTCTCCTTTTCCTTTAAATTAGTAATCTATCATTGTCTAACATGATGACGTCGGGTCCACTAGGGTGATTTGAGATGGATTTGTTACATTCTCAATGCGTTATCGGGGGACACCATATTTGTTCATGCAAGAAAGTTTGAAACCCAATCAAGAAGAACTGTCAATGTATCATTAGCATGTTAAGATTGGAGATAAACTCCAACAATGAACATTACATTTGTGTACACGTCTGATATTTTATTCTTAGACGAAAATAAGATTGGGATAGGAAAGGTACGATCCTTGCTCTATTTCCTTGGTCTGAAAATAGCGGGGTGAGAAAGCTTTGCTTTCTATAAATCTCTCATACTTAAATTTTTTGCTGGGTGGGTGCGGTGGGGATTTGTAGCCTAATGTAACATCAAGGCTCATGAAAATTCAAAATGTGAGTTCTGTTTCTACATGATGGACTATGCATTTGATAATCAATTGTGGAAAATACGTTTCTGCATGATCTGCCATTGCATTGGATGTATTGAACTTGCACTTTCAACTTTACACAGAAATATCTCCCTTAAATCTCATGGACGTTTTCTCTGATTTTGCTTGTGGTTTCAGTGGGAAGTCAAGCTTCTTTCTGTGACAATGAATATAAAGGTCCAATCGACAGTATAACCAAGGAGATGTTTCTTCCCTTTCGTTGCTTTTGCACCCGTAAGAATGTAAGAACTACATGTTGAACCACTTCATCTTAAAATTTTAGCAGCTAGGGAGTAGACATTATTTATTTAAATTTAGTAACAAGTCTCTTCAAATGCACAATTTTCTTAAATAGATTGCAATGAAACTTGAACCACCTCATCTACTTTTTTTAGATGGAAACTTTGGCTCAACACTACTTTCCTCAAAGTTTTGCTCTTCAGTGTTATCAATTAAATGTCTAATGCTTCTATCAACCTGTAAAAGAGAAAAAATTAGTCATATGATAGAGGAAATGGATGGATGTTAATGTGTAGTATATGCTGGAGTGGACAAATCTGACCAAAAATAAGAAAGAGAGAAATGTAAATCGTTTATCAACTATCATGTCCTCTCGTGTTATCTCCATCGTATCAACCATACCCTTATAATACTAACTATAAAATTCTTTGTTAAAATGGAAACAGATACGTGTTATTGAAATTGTATTGGAAGATACAGACATAGCAAGGGCCCTTTGTGACTACATTAAAAACACCTTGCTCGAGACTTTGGTGTTGGGTGCCCCGACAAGGAGTAGCTTTACGAGGTACATATTTAGCTGTTTCAATTCATTAATATAAATCGGAAATATTACTTATAATTCTTAAACCCAAAAGATTCAGGAGTATTGATGTTCCCAGCAGTGTTTCCAAGGGGGCACCAGAGTTTTGCAGTGTATATGTAATATCTAAAGGGAAAATATCATACGTGAGATCTGCCTCCATTGCACTCCCCAGCCAACCTCCTCGTACATTGCAGAATCAAACTAGCCTTCCTCTCACTTCAACTGATGCACGTCTATTGCAAAGCAGTACACGAGGTCTGCTTTTGAAGCATGTTTGGGATGCCGTATTTGACATGACTGAATAGCATTAAAGAAAAAAAAAATGGGGTTCAATTTTTATTGATTAGAAAGTCCATTCCTATCTGATACTGTATACGAAACATGTATTTGTAGATTTATTGTTTTTCACAATCTTATACGGTTTTGACATTACTATGAAAAGATAAATTGTCCTGTCTCAACAGGTAATTATGTCGATAAGGCGCCATTTTCACCTGTAAATGCAATGGATGACAAGGATTCAATCAAGTAAGCTTCTGGTAGATTTACATAAACAGAAATAATACTGTTATGAACATGGTCTGGATTCTGTTTACAAAGTTATAAAACAACCAGAAAAATGTATATCCTTGAACTCAAGTCAAAAGCATATATATGTAGTGCATTCATCACAAACATGCTTAATTGTTGTTGATTTAAGTAAAATTGAATTTAAATGGTTATTTTTAGTTGTTTGTAAACAATTGATATGTATAAAGAACAAAGAAAATTTAGATACGAATAGCATGTTTGGCATACCGGATTGGACAACACATGACAAGATTAAGGAACAAGAAGATTTGAGTTTTGCCTGTTGGTTTGTGCAGTGGTTACCTATTACTGCGTATATGTTTGGAATGAATGAAAATAATGAATAACTTGAAAATACCGTTACTCACAGGTCACCATTTACTAGAGGTAAAGTTTCAAACAGATCATGCAGTGAGCTGTCAGTACCAGATATTGATATATCGTTTGTGAGCTCTGGAAGGCCAAGCACAGATCGTACAATCGCCTCATTTGACAGCCAGGAAGCAAATATTGTCCCTCGTCTATCCAACAGCTCTGAAACAGATAGTCGATTAAGTTTTGGATCTCAGTATTCTGGATCCCGGTCATCTGACATGACTGGCAGTTTTGGAGTTTTTTCACCCGGCTCTCTGGAAAGTGGAAAATTTTCGTGGTCAGGATCCCAAAACCTGGTATGCACATAAAAGTACCAAATAAGAAATTCATGAAATTAAAATTGTCAATCAAAGAAAGGATATAAAAACATGAAGTTCACTGGTAACATCAGCAATTGTGGAAGTCTCTAGAGCTTCATTGACAACATTGTTAATTATGGGGCCATTCCCCAGTCCAACCACAATGCATAAGATGTCTCTTCATACATTTAAATGTTGTTAGCATACATTGTCGGTTTGATATATGTTGGTCATTACAGCAGTCGTTTCCTGCTGCATTTGTTACATGTTAGAATAAATAATAAGCTTTCTCTTGTATATAAGATTTTCCTATAAAATAAAATGGATTCTTGAAAGGTAATCAGAGGAAATTCTCGTAACTTTTTCATTTGACAACATTGAATGAAATGCAGAGCCCTCATGTAAATGTATTGTCTCGAGTATGTAGGATGAAGTAAATGCAGAGATGAGAAGGCTGAAGCAGGAGCTTAAACAGACAATGGAGATGTACAGCTCAGCCTGCAAGGAAGCATTTACAGCAAAACAGAAAGTAATGCTTTGAATTTTTTAAGATCGAATTCCTAATGAAGTCACTTATCCTCAAAATAATGAAATAACAAAAGGAGTGTTCATAAAATGTATTTGTCATGCCTTGAAAATAAGCATAAGTTCGATAATAAAATCTTTCATAGGCACTGGAACTCCACCGGTGGAAAGTAGAAGAACAGCAGAGACTAGAAGAAGCACAATTGGCTGAGGAAGCAGCATTGGCAATTGCAGAGAAAGAGAAAGCAAAATGCAGGGCTGCTCTTGAGAAAGCTGAAGCAGCGCAGAGGATAGCTGAACTTGAGGCGCAGAAAAGGATCAATGCTGAAATGAAAGCGCTCAAAGAATCAGAAGAGAGTAGGAAAGTACTCGATAAGATGGTCCACAGTGATGTGAGGTATCGCAAATACTCAATAGAAGAGATTGAAGCAGCAACAGACCACTTCTCAGAATTTCGCAAAATTGGGGAAGGTGGATATGGACCAGTCTACAAGTGTTACCTTGATCATACACAGGTTGCTGTAAAGGTTCTTCGTCCTGATGCGGCCCAAGGAAGATCACAGTTTCAGCAAGAGGTATGATGCTACTAAACATTCAATTGAAATTGGAAAGTTACCACCTTCTCTCTTGGTAACACGAGCTTGTGAACTATGGGCCTTTTTTGTATTTGGCATATATATTGCTTAAAATGTCCTGCCTTCTTTCTGAACACCATGATGCAGGTTGAAGTTCTGAGTACCATTCGACATCCCAACATGGTTCTACTCCTTGGAGCATGTCCAGAGTATGGTTGCCTAGTCTACGAATACATGGCCAATGGGAGCTTAGATGATTGTCTCTTCCGACGTGAAAACACTCAGGTGCTTCCATGGCAAATCAGATTCCGAATAGCTGCAGAAATTGGCACTAGCCTGCTTTTCCTCCACCAGGCCAAACCAGAACCTCTAGTACACAGAGATCTGAAACCAGGCAACATTTTGCTTGACAGTAACTTCGTAAGCAAGATCAGTGATGTTGGCCTAGCCAGGCTTGTCCCTCCTAATGTTGCTGACGCTGTTACACAATACCATATGACATCTGCAGCCGGAACTTTCTGTTACATAGACCCTGAATATCAGCAAACTGGAATGCTTGGAATAAAGTCTGATGTTTATTCACTTGGAGTTATGCTTCTTCAAATAATAACAGCTAAGCCACCAATGGGATTAACACATCATGTTGAGAGGGCTATTGAGAAAGGGACCTTTGCTGATACGCTCGATCCAGCAGTTCCTGATTGGCCTGTAGAAGAGGCCTTGAAGTTTGCCAAGCTAGCTCTTAAGTGCACAGAACTGAGACGCAAAGACAGACCAGATCTTGGCAATGTGGTACTTCCTGAACTTGACAGGTTGAAAGCGCTCGCTGAAGAAACAATGCCAAATTTCACAATGAGGAATAGTCCACGGACCACCCCAACAAAGCCAGTGTAGTTCTCAAGTGAGTTGATCATGTAAATAAGCTGCATCATGCTCGAGAAACTAAACAAATCAACAGAATAACTCCATTTTTTATGGTATATTATTTGGGAATTACTTTTTTTTTCCAAAGAGTCATTTTTCTACAATCATAATTGAAAAAGCCTATATACAGTTTTTCGTTTAAAATGCCTTTTTTTGCGCTCAAGAGTCAATTTTAGTCTTATAAAAAATGGCCTTCACCAACCTCTCTCCTTCTTACCCGGAACCCTGAGAGCCCCTCAGAAGGTCCCAAGTAAATGCAAATGGGGGAAGGAAGAGAATGGAAAATGAGGGAAAAGAGGCAGTAGCTGGGGGATTTTAACAAAAAAGGAAAAAGAATTATTTTTATATAATTTTGAAAAAGAACATTTATTTCATTTTCTCTCTCCGAGGAACAAACCTCTATTCATCTGGCCTCTGTGAATAGCAATGACAAACGTATAAAACCATACCAAACAAGATCCTTCAAAATACATAATGCTCGTCCACAAATTTTCATTAATCTGTTTGTCCGTGTCAACTGTGAACTCTAGGAAGAATCGATGACTGCATCCCAACAAGAAGTATATGACTATCTGATTCGG
Source organism: Fraxinus greggii (assembly GCA_903798315.1). NCBI lineage: Eukaryota > Viridiplantae > Streptophyta > Magnoliopsida > Lamiales > Oleaceae > Fraxinus > Fraxinus greggii. The sequence continues at coordinate 5,095 of CAIGRK010327604.1, read as the reverse complement.
ATAAAGACCTTGTTCGATAATCTGTGAACCAATGATGAGCTGTTTTAACAACTTTTTGCAGGCTAGTTATCCTCAGTTATGAAAGCACAAGTAGCCATTAAAGCACAGGATACAATACTAATAGAAAATTGAATAGAGTGGAGATACCAAGCTACTAACATAACTTTTCAGCACATGATCAGACTGAAGTTCAACAAAAAACTCCTCTAGTATTGGTTTCAAATCTAAGAATCAAACGGATACGTTGTGCCTGTAGTTAGTTACATATTCAGATGTACAAAAGAAGCTGCTTCGGTAATGTGCTTGCAAATTCCTATTTTATTTTCTTGTTACATTATTTCGGCGATCAATTGACCCCTTGTCTTCCTACTCAACAAGGATTAAGAATATCTACCTACCTTTGTTTTTTTATGCTTGATCTTGGTCGAGAATAAGTGGTGCTTCTCTTCTTCAGATATAGATTTGGTGACTTTGAACATTTGAAGCCGAGTAATCCTATCTATTCACCGGTTGTGCATTAATCAAGAAGTTCATTATGACCTAGGTTGTTCATTTTATGAATAGCATTATTCTTTGGGAAGATGAATTTATCTTCAGAGCGCGTCAATGGACAACCCAAGAATTCAATTTGGCATAAAAATTGGGGAGGTGTAAACATCCCAAGTTACACATGAAATGCCTACATGGTTTATAAGCCTTGGGTGCCATTCCCTTAAACCCGACTTGTTCTTTTCAAATTGATTGTTATAATTGGTATGCATTCCATCTTAGAGGACTTTAGTTGTGGATGGGGCGACCCAAAGAGGGTTACTTCCAATACAACATATCAATGAAGTACTCTGGACACCCTCCCATTATAAGTGGATTTCAAATGTGAGTTCTACGGATAATTGTTACGTTTTTTTATCCCTTCACCCCAAATCGAAGGATTTTGCATTTTCTTAAGCTCTACTAATCGCTCCGAAATTCTCTGTCGCACCATGACTAAAATGACGTGTTTTGTGTTTTTTCCAAGCATTACTATTTTTTTTTTTTGGACTAGAATGGCTCGTTTGAGTCATTTTACCTTGGATCAAACCTAGTATATGAAATTATTATTTCATTTTAAAGATGTGAAATTTTATCCTTAACCAATACAAAAAATTGTAATTCGGATTTTTTTCAAGTGCATTATGTGGAAACAAATTTAATTATGGATTTTGACAAATAGTCAAAGCTCAGAGGAGCCGACCTTTATAATTCCACATTTTGGCAATAAATTATTAAGCCTGTTTGGTAGAAATTAAAATCAGATTTTTAATAAATTTTGATAATAGTTGATGAAATGCGTGGTTAAAAAGTTGCGAGTCCCATAAAATATATGGTTAAAATTAATTGTTGATTTTAACTTGAAATTTTAATTGAATTTTAATCCAACCCAAACAAGGGCTAAATATAGTTCCAAGAGGCAATATGCAATTCACCCAAAAGTAACTGACTGCAATTTAAAAGTTTTTAACTTTTGTTCGGGCCAAAATCAACATTTATCAGAGTTTGGGGTACCAAACTGTAAACTCTTTACATTTTTTTCACCCCTCTCTTCTTCGGCACGAAAACGTTGTTTTTATTCTCTGCTCTTCTTACTTTTCCCCGTCCCATTCAAGGTTTTCTTCTGCGAAACTACTCCAATTTTAGTTCGATCGATCGATCGATCCACACAGGACCATATTATGGACGTCAGCGCAGGCGATCTCAATGCTCCCCACTCGATGGGAACCACTATTATCGGCGTCACCTACAACGGCGGGGTTGTTCTAGGCGCCGACTCTCGAACCAGCACTGGTAAATCCATCGTTTAAATAAGATTTTTTATTAAGTTTTGCATTTTTGTGTTATTGTAAAGTTTTGGATTTTTGTTTTGCAGGAATGTATGTGGCCAACAGGGCGTCGGACAAAATCACCAAGTTGACTGATAATGTCTACCTGTGTCGTTCTGGCTCGGTACGTATTTATGTAACTGGTCCCTGTTTGTCATACTTATGGGGAAAGGAAATGCCATTGCTAGGTTTAACTGTGAAAAGCGATTAGCGGAAATCTGAAAATATTATAAGTGTTTCATGATTTTGTATTCTTGACTAATTTTAGGGATATGCTGCAGTTTGTATTTAAATTAAATTTATTTTTAACAAATATTATTTCCTCAGCGTAGAGGGTATGCTTGATAGCGATTTGGGTTTAGATCGTAGAAGTTTAAGCACTCATAAACATGCTCAAATTGAGAGAAGAGTGCTATTATTTGTGCACGGTGAACACCTGAAGAATGCATAAAACAATCTATTAAACAATTTAACCCACCTAGAAGGAACTTCTGGATTAGATTTTATTGTTTGTGAAAAAGAATACTCTATACAGGAGCTTTAGTTAAAAACTTTATAACAATCATGAAATTATAGTGACCTGAGAGTTTGGGTTGGAGTTTAAATAGGCAGCTTGCTTCTGAATTGGTCTGACCTGTCTTGTCCTTTATGAAACTATACCACAATTCTCCCCCGCAAACCTACTTTCCTTGATTTTATCCTTCATCTGGACTTCTGGCATCAAATGATTTTAGTGCCCTTCTTTTAGCAATTGTGTATGGTTAAAGGCAGCTAGGAAAATATTTGCCAACTATGTGGTTTCATGGCAGTGTATCAACTCAAATTTCTTGAAGCTTTCAGATTTTACTGGCATAATGAGACAAACCATGGTTTTTTAAGAAGAGCAGGTTTTAGATTTCTTTTTTTCCAGGTCTTGGCTGAAGATATAGAGTTACTTTACCTTGCAAATTTGATCAGAGATAATTCCAGTAGGCATGTAACCGTAAAGTTAAAAGAGTGAAATCTTAAATAGTGGAGCAAGCAGGAACCAATTAGTTGAGCAATCTTTAATGTTTTTCCGAATATATGTGTGTTCAGCTTCCTTTTCTTGAATAACACATTTTACAATGTTACTTTGTCAGGCTGCAGATTCACAGATTGTTTCTGATTATGTCCGCTACTTTCTCCATCAACACACGTAAGAAGATATTCCTTCATTACTATCACTTACTTTACATTCGTCATGCATCCTTTCATTTATGAGACGATACTAAAAATTACTATAAAATAAAGCATGTGACACGCGCCTTCAGGCTTAGAAAATACATCATAGTTTCTCCTTTCTTATGATGTATCTTCTTTTTAACAACCTTCATGGTGTCAATTTCTTACTCACTTCACAAAGTCTAGTCGAATTATCTTTTTCTGTCCTAACTTGCATCCCTTGAAAGAAAGTAATATTCTTTTACACGATAGTTTACTTTCCTAGAGAAATGGTTCCAATTATTATTTTTGGACTAACTTACAGATATTGGTCTTTTGGGTGGAACTGAATTTATGTCAAGCACTTTAAAGTTGTAATTTTCTGGGAGTGTACTCTTATTATGTTGAAGTCAAATGGTTTACTCAGCAGAGAAATTATTCTAAACTTATGCTTCAGATACATTTACATCAAAAAAAAAAAAAATGGAATTGTGATGGCATGCTTGTTGATGCAGGATACAACTTGGGCAGCCTTCAACCGTCAAGGTTGCTGCAAACCTTGTCAGATTATTGTCTTATAACAACAAGGTTTGTATAATTTTTTTATTAGAAAGTCTCAGATCTACATAATCTCTACAGGTTCAAAACTGCTTTCAACATGTGAAAAATGTCATCCTTATTAGTCAGTTTCATATCATTTTGTTAGTCTAACACGTGGAAGTTGATTCTGGAAATCTAAATTTAAAGGGGAGAAGTATGACCATGAATTTGAAAAAGATGGAAATATGTCAAAAATATCAGCTGTAAAATTTAAATTTCATAGTGACAAAAGTTTGTTATCTCTTTTATCTTTAGAATTGTAACATAATTGAAACATACAGGTTACTTGCACTTCCTTGCACTTCCTATATCAATTCCTTATGTATTTGAAATTATTTTCTTTAGTTCTTTTATTGTCTTTGGTTTTGGCTGAAGTGTTTTTTATTACTTGAAGAATCTGTCTTGCAAGTTATCTTGGGACCCAAAAAGATACAAAATATAGGAAGTTATTACAGTAATATGTAAGTTTTCAGTTTTCTGTAACTAATGATTCCTTAATTGCACCTTTACTCTCTTGGGAGTTGGGAATTATTTGATGGGAAAAATAAACATACAAATGGTTTGTCAGTTATTTTTTTTATATTATGCTTTTTATATGTCTTTTACTCTTATGCCTTTTACTAGGTCTGAGAAATGTGTTGGAGGTAGCAGTTTATTTTTCATTTACTTATTTATTTTTTGTGATATCCGCAAGTACTCTGACTTTGCAGAATATGCTGCAAACTGGTCTCATTATTGGTGGATGGGACAAATATGAAGGTGGTAAAATATATGGAATACCTCTGGGAGGGACAATCTTGGAGCAACCTTTTGCTATTGGAGGTTTGACCTTCCTATCCTTTTCTTATAAGAGTTACACGGTAACGTCATGATTTTTTGACTTTGCCTAGTTTGAAGTTCCTATCTGTTTAACAAACTGCAGTCTTGTTCTTTCTCGACTGGTATCAAGCTTGTTGATTTAGCTTACTGATATATCTCGTTGTTTGTAAAGTTTTTGGTCCATGCAAATTTGTCTGTTATTTATTTCTCTTGATTTTGACAGTGTTAGATGGTATCGTGGAAGTAGTAAATTGGTTTTACAAAATTATAATTGCAACTATTGTATCCTTAACCGACTTTGGTAGTTGTAAATTTCAATAAGGAGCTTTTAATTGGGTGAGTCTAGTTCTAGAGCACGACCGGGTCTATTTAAACCAACTTAGATGTTGTTTGTAGTTATTAAGGGTGTGTTTGATCAACATTATTTTGGAAGAATTTATTTTGGAATAGTAAATTGATGGAGAATATGTGGTTGAAAAAAGAGGAAAAATTATTGATGTGATGGAAAATATTATTTTATTGAAGAATGTGCGGTTGAAAATGTGATGTAGGACGATTGGCATTAGAGCTTGAAGAGAAGTTGGACCGAAAATTGGCGAAACGAGCTGTTCCGAAAAAACGCTCATAACTTTTTGCAC
>CAIGRK010327523.1:0-14480 GCA_903798315.1 Fraxinus greggii | reverse complement strand
AAAGGCCATTTGTCCAAATTCATTCTCTTGCCCGGCTGTTTGGCCAAATTTCCCTTTCTCCAATGACCAAATCTAACCCGAATCCGTGCCAGGTTTCGACCCGATTTCTATTTTTCTCTTCTAATGCACGATCGAATTCCATCTGCTAAATAAATATTACTCACAATTAACTGATCATTCCAACAATTGAAAATTTGTTCGAGTTTCATTTCATCTTCGTTTGTTCAAAATTTTTATTCCATTTTTTCGCTAAGAGCTTATGCATAGAAATTTACGAGTTTGAGGCTCAGCATTCTATAGTAGGAGAAAGATGATGGTGGAGGATCTCGGGGTGGAGGCGAAGGAGGCGTCAGTGAGAGAGGTGGTGAAGCTGCTTCCGCTGCCGGAGCTCTTGCAGTCCATTGCTTCCATCAAAGCCGATTACATTGCTCGCCAACAGGTTTTACTTTTATCATTTAGCTACATACTTTCTTTATAACTGTTATTTTCTGTCACAAGATTTCTCTTAATTGTATTCGAATTCTTGGCATTGGACCTTGGATTCCGAGGCCTCAATCTGTTTCATTGCTGAGTTTTGGAGTAAACACGACCTGAACCAGTTTCATTTTATTCACGAGTCAAAGATATATGAAAAATTATAACAATTGGGGAGCAATGATATACCCTTAAGGAATGTCTCTTCCCGGCTACCTTGCTTACAGCTTTTCAATAACTTACTACCCCTATACTACACTAAACAAGGACAAAAAAACTTGAGTGACTGGGATATATATACAAAAGGAAGCAGAATCATAAAGCCTCATCTTATTATTGATAAATTAAAGAAAAGACCTACAACACCGCTAGTAGTGACTAGACTCCATAGGATGTGCAGAATTGGTCCTTGAAGTTCGGTTCTTAGTTGAGATTGATGTCGGCAGCTGCAATTGAGTGGGGTCAAGGGAACTTGACATAGTGTTACAGCTAGCTTGTTCTGTAGAATTAGCTTATCTTCGTCCATTGTTTATTGGATTGAAGTTTCAATCTTTTGAATTTTTGGACTTTACTCTATGCATTTTTCATTTAATGATCGTAAATGCGTAATGACGTAAATATAGCTATACTTTTTTCATTTAATTATCATAAATGCATAATGACATAAATATAGCTATGTAAGAAGATTATTCAAGTCTGGCGATAAACTTCTTGTTTAGGTTTTTATCAGGCTAATGTTGCACATCTCAGTACGATGGTTGTTGAACAGGTTGGCTACACTCCTAATCCTGTAAACCTTGTTATATTGCCTTATATATCAATCAGGGCAAATTATCATTTCTGATGCATTCTAGCTTCCTGTAAGCTTATGGTTGTGGAGATAGGAAAACTGTATTTTATGATTACTTCCATTCTCCCCTTTAAAATTTGTGGGTTTCAGGTTGAACAGGCTCAAGCAGGTCTAGAATTGCTTTCTTTATCTCAGAAGACAGTAAACCATCTACGAGAAAATTTCGTGGAAATTGAAAAGTATGAATATTGTGAAAGATGCTCATATACATTTGCATTGTCCTTTTCCCCCACCCCGACCCCAACCCCAAAGTACAAGTAAATAAACATTTCTAACGTGTGGTGGCCTATTCATGTTTTCGGTTGTCTATGATCTTTGTGTTAAATTAGGCTGTGTCAAGAATGTCAGACATTGATCGAAAATCACAATCAAATAAAGCTCCTTAGTAATGCGAGGAATAATCTAAACACAACTTTAAAGGTGAGTATACTTCCTTACCTTTTTCTCTTTACATCACACGATCAAGATACGTAATCCAGTTGTCTTATATGTCTTATGGTCAATATTTCTTTTTAAATATATCTTACAGTCATGCCAACTGGGCATTTCCTGCTAATTGCGCTGTTGCAGACTGTTCTGTCAATATGTGCTTTTTTCCCACCGTAATAGGACATTTAGCCCCTGTTTGTTTCAAATTGTTTTAACATAAAAATCAATTTTTTTACCCTTTTTTCAAAACATTGGGGCCCACTATGAGAGAAAGAGGTCAAAGATTGTGGCTCAATTACTTTAGCAACGGTAGGAATTCTGCTTAAAAGTAGAAACAAACAGGCTCTTAATACTAATTAAATACGAAACTTTCTATTGCTTTCCCTTCTTGTTTAGGATGTGGAGGGTATGATGTCAATATCTGTAGAGGCTGCTGAAGTGCGGGATTCTTTGAGTGATGACAAAGAACTTACCAACACCTATGAGGTATAGCTTGTTGTGTACTTGGATTATCATTGTTTTGTTGATCTGCTAAAATGATTTTGTCATATGTTATACTCCTAAAAAATGGTCTTCCATTTGTTATCTTCAATTGGTTGTAGAGGTTAACTGCACTGGATGGAAAACGAAGGTTTGCATTAGCTGTTGCTGCATCTCACAAAGAAGAGGTTGGCAGACTAAGGTTAGGATCTTTGCCTTGAGTTTATTATCCCAATTTTTGTTAAAGAAAAAAAGAATCATCTTTTGGCTGTGAGATCATCATTGGTGATGAAAATTTCTCCCTGATTGCATTCCATTTGACTTATAAAATTGTAGTCACTGGTCACTTGTAGAGAGAGAAATCCTTTCCTCCATCAGATTAGTCGCAGTCATTTGTAAAACCCTTAAATTTTGTAATAAAAAACTGAGGCTGCATTGGCATTGGTTTGCTCATTTACTGTTTGGTTCTCTCTACCCATGCACTGGATGTGCTTGTATTTGTTGAAAGTGAGAGGTGAAATTTTCTGTTTCATTTCAATGTAGTTTAATAGAATGAGATGTAAATTTTTTAAGTAGTGTTTATAATTTAATATGGGTTCTGTTTGATACATATTTTGATGCTATGATAATTTTCTAAAATTGTTCGAAAAAATAACGAAGGTTTGTCTTTTTATGATGAATTAAGTGCACAACATTTCTCAGGGAATACTTTGAAGACATAGATCACACATAGGAGACATTCGAGAAGACACTATCGGGTCATATATCCAACTTTTTTAAACTTGCTAAAGAGAGGTATGCTTATTTTCCTTTTGAGTTGGCATCTATTTGTTCTCACTTTTCATATAATTTTAATGTTCTTTTCCAGCTTCTCCACTAATTTTTATTTTTATTCCTTAAATAGTGTGAACTGCCTAAGAGGCTAAGACCAAACCTCTGTGGTAAACAGACAATCTGGAGCAAAGCTGGTTTGGCACATGTACCTTGTATCCCTCTCTTGATATACAGAAACCAGTATTAAAAAAAATTGGCAACCCTTATCATTCAGTACTAAAAATTGGGATATAGGGACAGAAACTAGTTATCTATTAAATAAAATAAAAAATCCAAAGTTGGTTATTTGGAGGTAATTACGAAGGAAGAGACATGATTGAATCACATCAACATACGTGTTGTAGAATGAGTTTAGAGAAAGTGGTTTTGTCTTGCAAATATTTCAGTGCTTCTTTTAACATGATACTGCAAATGATTGCTGACCACTTACTAGTGCAATAGAATGTATATTATGTGGTTATTTCATGCTGTAACAGTTTTAGTACATAAAACATACTCTATATCAATGTCTATTATTTACCTTCTCAAAGAGGGCAATTTTTATCAATGTTGTTCAATTACTCCCTGCTGCCACTTACTACATAGCCCCTGTTTGGGCTTCATTTTTTCAACGCTTATTTTTAACCATACATTCTCCCATAAAATAATTTTACACAAAACCCAAAAATTTTCCTTATTTGTTAACCTCACATTCTCCAACTTTTTACTATTCCGAAACACATTTTCTTGGAAAAATGGAGCCCGAACAGGGGCATAAATATATTCTATTGGGATAATAGTTCTACTTGTATTGGCAAAAAAGCAAAAATGCGAGCAATGTATCAATTGTAGGAAGAAAAGATAAAAATTTGTATGTCACTTAGTGGAATTTTCAATTTATAATTTCTTATATGAAATTTTTTACTCTATTATTTTACTTATAAATAATTATTTATGTATGAGTTAATTTTTAAATTAAGTAAAAGGGAAACATTTACTTCATAATTAATTTTTTAATTTATAAGTAATTTTTTACTTATTAGTATTATAGTTATAAGTTAATTTTGTACTTACATATTACACAAGAATATTTTTTTAATAACTTTTTATACTTTATAAGTAATTTTTTGTTTTATTAGTAGTATTTTTTACTTCATAGGCAATTTTTTTTTTTTACATAAAAGTGATTTTTTCACTTATAAGTAAAGTAATTTTTTTGCTTATAAATTTTTTAGTTATTATATTTTTTATTTATCAGCATTTTATTTTACATATAATTGAATGTTTGTCTTGTAAAATAATTGTTTTAGAGAGGGTAAAATTGGAAGAAATATTGAAAAAGACCAAAAAAACCGATTTGGTGGATTGAGAAATACGCCTAAATTACATTGCATTAGTTTTGGAAATCAATGCCCTAAAAACTAACAAGCATTGGTTTTCCAACATCTCATAAACGATGTCACCAAAAGAGGGTCAAAACCATTGGAAAATAACTCCCAAGTAGGCCCTCATTTGACTTCTGAAAGAACAGGAGGACAGATCACACATATTGGCATTTAGGTTTGAGATAGTGGCTTTTTGGTCTACCTGTTTAGATGAAATAGAAGAGCTAAAATACATCCCCTCAACATGTTGTAGTGCGATATGATCATCATAAATAGGGACTAGCAATAATATTAGTGATGATATTTTCCCAACCTCTTTTTGTCATGTAAGTACGTCTGTGCATGGGCCAATAGCTGAAAGTATACAAAATTCTGTATTGTTTCTAAAGCTGCTACTATTTAACTGATCGACTTTTTATGTTGTTATAAAACTAGTAACTTATTTACAATTATACTTTGATTTCAATTCACTATTTCCATGCAGTTTTTAGTTTAACAAGGACCTATATGTGTTTTTCTGTTCTGTTTACTGTTCATTGTTCATGTTTATTTTCTTTTGCAGCCCACAGACCCTCGTTCGTGCATTGAGGTATATCTTATCTAAATGGAATACATTGCAAAATCCTCGTAGGTGCTAATTTGGTTCTCTCTGTGTATTCCCCCCACCCCGCAAAAAAAAATAAAAATGAACTAAATAGGGTTGTTGAGATGCAAGAAATCCTGGATCAACAACTTGCAGAAGAAGCAGTTGAGGCTGAAGGAGGTGGTGCAATGGCATCAATAGCAAATCCTCGTAGAAGTGCCGAGTACTTACCTGAATATGCTGAAGCTTTGTCTTTTGACCTGATAGCTTCTTCCCTAGACACATTAACCGTCAATCTTCTGCAATTTGTAGTTTTACATCATTTTGTAAATCTTATGGGTTGCTTTTCCCTTCAGAAAATCTACCACTACGAGTGCCTCTTCTAGAAACCTTGCCTTACAGAAGTTGAAGGTTCAAGGAAAAGGCTACAAGGATAAATGTTATGAGCGAATAAGGAAGTCTGTTGAAGCACGTTTCGACAAATTGCTCAGTGAGGTTCATCATTTAATGTGCTTATGTTACATGGCATTAGATTAGAATTGTGTAAATCTCTGTCAGCTGTACTGATAACTATATATATTTCAGCTTGTTTTTGAAGACCCTAAAGGAGCTCTGGAGGAAGCTCGAGTGGTATGCATATACTAATCTTTCTAGAACCTCTATCCTTGTTAACTAAAACTATCTGTTTTTATTCCGTAGCTGAACTTTTTACGAGTAATTGAAAGGAGAAAAGGTTTGAATATCGACATTAGTTTTTTGATGTTATAAACAAAACTTTAAGTGCCAATGGATTAGATAGTTAGTTTGAAACCCGTTTCGTTTGAAGCACTTCTCATTTACTTCTTCACTTGTCTCTTCAAATTATTCCGCTCGTGCTGTTCATTTTGACAACAAAGTTGAGTCAATTCTGGTTCCTCTTCTTGACTAATTTATACAGGATCTTTTAAATGCATGGAATCCTTGGATTAATGTATTTCTGACAATTTTCGAGGCACTATTTTTTGAGTAAAGAAATAAAACAATGGATCCGATTTTAGAACACAGTTCATGGAATTGATGGAGTTCTAGATGGTGGCTGCTAGCTATACCAAAACTAGGTGCAAAGAACCAACTTACTTCATCACGAAAGGGGAGATGGTGACAGGGAAGGTGACGAAGTAGATAATATGGAAGGAGAGGAAGAAGAAGCCGAAGATGTAAGGAGAAACACCTGAGATACGATAAGAAGAAAAGAAAAAACATAGGTAGGGGATTATTCGGCCAAAGAAGTAGATTGAAATATTTTAACGCTGTACGTCATGTTGTCCAACTTGTAGGTTGTGCAGATTCAGGAGTAAAGTAGGGGGTTAATTTGGGAGAATTGGGGTGTGTTAGTGAGTAATTTTATTAATTTTTGAATTTAGTGGTGACCTGGCAAGTATGTTAAGAACACTGGCATGAAAGTAATTTGGATGCTTGTAGTTATAAGCCTCTTCGAAAATTTTAAAGACATTTGAAAATAGCATTATTGCCTCTGAACTCTCAAGCATAGTGAAATGTTAGGAATTATATGAAACTAAAAGTTTACATAGTGAACAGCTGAAAGTCTTAATTGGGAATTCAAACTACTAATTAAAATGTCTTCGCTAGACAATAGCCTATGTACTGGAATGCAACCGATTCCCTGAAGTACCCATTTTGTTTACTTTTGCTTTATTTAGGTCATTATAGCCTGTATTTTTGGAACTTCACATATATGGTCCAGGTGGGAAACCTGTGGCAAAAATTATAAAACAAGCTTGAAGAGATGATAATTCTTAATTAACAATCTTTTTATCAACATCTACGAATTGTATAGCTAATTTATTTATTTTGGTAAAACATCTAACTTTTAATGGTTACAGAACCAACAACTATTTAGACTGTATTAAGTATAGATATAATTCATGAATCAAAATTATGACATGTGAGTATCAGGGTTTGCAATTATGTTCTTTCCCTGCATTGTGTCATCAGGTTCTGATTGGAAGGAGTGTGCATATCCTTCTTTATATATGGGATTGCAATTTTACCATTCCCACGACTCCGCTGTGGCCTAGTCTTTCGTGAGCTTCTGATAGAACAAACTCAGTGTAGTTTGATTCTAGTGGCATGTTTTCTTTATGTCCGATTGGTGAGGAGCTCGGAGACATATACGACTATGTGGCACCATGTTTTCCTCCAAGGTTGGCCTTGTCAAATTTGATTCTGGTCTGAATGTTGGTTACTTTACAGGTTTTAGCTAAATTCTCAAATTTATTTGTAATTCACAGTTGGTTTGAAGACCTTTCCTGCTCTTTATCATTTCGACGTCCATTACAACTAAGCCCGTGTTTGACAATTTTTTTCCGGAAAGAAAGAGTTTTTGAATAATAAATTTTTGGAGAATGTGTGGTTAAAAGTAGGGAAAAATTTTGGGTTTACGTGAAAAACATTTTATTGTGAGAATGTGTGGTTGAAAATGAGTAAGAGAAAAAAAGAGTTTTGAAATAATGATTGTCAAATAGGGGCTAAGTTTCAAGCAGCGCTAAAAATAAATACAACTCCAATAATTGGTCTCTCTGCATTTGCTCGTCTCGTGAATTTCATGTAACTATTACTTAACTAACTCCGAGGTATGGTAACATTTCTACTAGGATTTATCTCCCAACTTATGCTGTTTGACAGAGTGTTGCTGCTTGCCAAATCATTCATTTAGATTGTTGTAGTGATGAATATTTCTGACATTGGGTTTTTCACATCTACTTCTGGAAGGTCATGTATAAAACAGAGAAGATGAGAATTCTGGATTGGTCTTATCAACCACCATATTTATTTATTTTCCCCCAAGTAGTCATGAGCAATAAACTGCATTTTGTTTTTATTCAGACTTGTGAGTTAGATTTTTTCTTCGGTGCCACATACATAGTTCTTTTAGTCTTAGATTCCTTGATTTAGATAAAGCTAGTTCCTAGTTCTTTTGCTTAAGATGACCAGATCTGTTCGTCTGTGCTCCAATATGGGTGCTATTATCTTGTCTTCCATGTTACCTTGAAACATTTGCTCTTTCAATTTTTTTCTGTGTCATGTCTCTAGTAACTATATCTCTGTTTCTTTAACTGTTCTCCAGTAAGTTTTTAGACATGATTTAGGTTTTACTTCGATTGACTAGTGATTAGTTTATTTTCCTCTGTTGATGACATCCCTTTATAAACATGCCTGTGGGTGCGAAATATTCCAGCTCATGGTGAATCTTTATACTGAGAGATTTATTCAGTGGCTGAGACTCCTTAGTGATAAAGCTAATGATCTTACAAATATTGAAATTTTGAAGGTACTTTATCCGTAGTTAATAATTTTAAGACAAATGTTATTAGTTGTTTAATTAATTTTGAAACTACTCTCATCAGTTTTCTTAATTCCAAGGGGTGAACTTGGAATGATAATCTGATGTCAGTCTTGTATTGCACATAATGTATATGATGCAATTGAGCTTGTAGGTGCTCATATAAAATGTTTTTAACTTAATTTTTTCTTGCTTTATATAATTCTCTAATTTCTCCTTTTTGCAATCTTTTTTATGATAAGTTGCCTTTATCTTCTCTTTTTCAATATTTCCAAGTACCAGTTCAAGACTTGAAGGTGCAAAACATAGCCACATAGGATTAGAGCGAGTCAGGCAAAAATGAGATCTTTGGGATCAAAAGATGCCTACCAAGTTAAAATAGAAATCTACATTCATACTTACAGTAATGAATGATAATGCATTACTAAAATGACAAAATATCCATGAAATGAATATGAGAAAAATGAGGATGGGTAAATGCATGTGTGGTCATACTATAATGGGTAAATAAGAAATGAGAATATACACCAAACAAGTGGAGGTGGCACAAATAAAGGATAATTTAAGAGAATACATGTAGATTTAAAGAGCTCTCATTAACAATATTGTGATTTCAGTGGAACATGTGAGAAGATGGAAAAAGTAGACTAGAGTTAACATAGCAAAATAATTTAAGGATACTGAGAATAATTGAGGCAATTTCATAAATACTCTAAAGAGGGATCAGCCTCCCAACCAAGCAAAACTAAGAGTGTGAAAGAGTTCGTGACCTATCTGTTATAGGTTCTTAAACTTGAAAAATGATGTATTTCGTGTAACTCAGGAAATGGGATTGGAAAAAAAAAATTCCTTCATGCACTATGTTAGTCTACTAGTAGAGCCAATGACTATCAACACTAAACGAGCTCTGTACTACCTACAGTATAAATTGTATGTGAAATTGTATTAGCTACGAAAAAGTTTTTAGAGAATTACAACCATTCATTCTATATTCCTTTATCCAGAAATATAGAGAAAACCAAAAATCTTCTGTCAAGTCCCTGATCAAATTCTCCTTTACCCTCGAAAGCTCTAGATTTCGTTTTCCAGAAAACCAAAAAGTTACGAAGTGGAGATGTATCCCAAATCTTTTCCTACCACTTCCTCTTCTAAACTTGTATCCTTGGTCTTACAATAATATATCTGGTTCCAGGATGCGTGATCTTTTTTTTTTTTGTTTTTGGGATGGAAATACCAAGAGAAGAAGATTGCATGCCTCATCAAAGAACAATTGACCAAAGAACTATTCTATGTATACACAATATACTCTTTTCTTGATACGTCCTTGTATTGAAATGTTTAAGTTTGGGAGGTATATATGGAATTGAAAGAAATATAAGCACTGAAACAGTTTTATCTAAGTTATTGTGGCAGTTCTTTGAAATTATTATCCGATAACAACCATTTAATATGATTTACGCTGAGTTGATCCTTTTGTTTCTTCTTTTACACTTCATAATTTTCCTATATTAGTAGAATGCCTTTCCTGGATAGCTGGGCTTTTCTGTAAGAAATTTAGATAGTTTTGAGGTACGTCATTGGCCCTACTTTGGTTCTTTTTATTGCTTCTTATCTTGCTGCTTCTGCTTCCATTATATTGATCTTTTCTTTTCGGCTGAATATCACTGTTTACCGGGCTGTTTTCATGTTGAATGCTAAATAATTGATGTTAGGTAACTGGGTGGGTAGTTGAGTACCAATATAATCTTATGGGCCTCGGCGTTGACGAGTCCCTGGCTCAAGTTTGTTCCGAGAGCGGTGCAATGGATCCCCTAATGAATGTTTATGTCGAAAGAATGCAAGCCACTACAAGGGTAAAGACACGAGGCAGCTTGCTATTTATGTATTATATCAGATCACCTTAACGTTTAAACTAATTAATTTGAATCCTCATTTGGTCTGTAGAAATGGTACTTGAATATACTTGATGCTGATAAGGTACAGCCACTCAAAAAAACAGATTATGGAAAACTATATACCCCAGCTGCTGCTGACTTATTTCAGATCCTTGGAGAGCAAGTTCAAATTGTACGAGATAATTGCACTGATGTCATGTTATACAGAATTGCTTTGGCCATCATTCAGGCAAGTGCAGCTTGTCTAGTTTTCAAATAATTATCTTATTAAGAGCGGCCCAACTTTCCTGCTAAGTTACCCATCTATCTTGATATATTTTCATTGCTGCCCATGGTATATGTAAGTCTTGCCTGTGTTTGATTGCTACTATTTTGTGCTTATTCATGATGGATGTTCTTGCATATTCATGACAGTTCTTCCCGTGACCATATCTGTATTGAACTTGTAAAGACTTACTTTTCACTTTTCTCTTTGGGTAATTGGAATTCAAGTTTAACTGAGTTCCACTATATCTTTGATAACTGTAGGCCTGATGATAAGATCTTCAAGAATTCTGCTGTGAACCTAATTATATGCTCGCTTTTCTATAGCTTATTCACATACACCTACGCGCACGCACAAAAGCAAACTTCCATATACAGTTGATTAATATTGTTTAGATTGAAAAATCACAGTAAATAAATTCGGAGTCGGAAAGTGTGTTTAAATCCTAATAAAAAGGTGAGATGAGCAAACACAATGATAATGTATAGTGAAGTAGACCACTTGTTTAAATTACTTCTACACTTACCATGGCTTGATTCCTACTACTTAATTTATTATATATTTCTCCATACCCTTATATATTTGTAATCGGGGTAGAAACACAGGCACGTGCACACGGACACGAACACGATACGGTCATGGCGATACATGATTCTCTTCAACTAAGCTTGGTTGCAATTATGGTTTTGATCTGTTTACAAGATAGATAGTAGCCAGGTAGTTTTTATTTTTCCTTTTCTTTCCCAGGTAATGATTGATTTTCAGGCAGCTGAAAGGCAGAGACTGGAGGAACCTGCTTCAGAAATCAGTCTAGTAGCTTTATGTGCGATGGTACGTGAATCTGCATTTGTGTAGCATCTGATTGCATATTATCAGAGCATTGTCTATAAGTTGCTCATAAGATCACTTGATTTCAGATTAACAACAATCTTCGATGCTATGATCTCGCCATGGAGCTAAGTTCTAGCACACTTGAATCTCTTCCACAGAATTATGCTGAGCAGGTTATATTTTATTTGAAAATAATCTCACCCTCATTGATTGAAGAGGCCCAAATTTGCATATGAAAGTTCAGCGGAAAATCAAAGTTTATCTTTCATTGTATTGTTACACTTACTTTAATATTCCTCTTAGTTTTTGGGGTGTATTTCTAGCCTCCTAAGTATATGAGTTTCCTATTTATGGTACCGTGTACTTCAAAAAAGCGTGTATCTCAGATTGTACAACATCGTATCACCAATAAATGGTTTGTATTTAAGTAAATTGGCTGCATGATGCACTGGATCAAATCCCATGTCTATTGCTTCAGAAAACGTGAAAGAGGAATCAATGAACAATATAAAAGGGGCTGGGATAAAAGGAGAACCTGCATGACATGTAGATTATGCCTTACCTCTTCTCTGAAATCTCTCTGACGAAGATTTTAATGAAGATTCCACCAGACATTTATCACCTTTTGAGGAGCATAAAAGATTGCTATAATCGTATTGGCTTCTGGGATTTGTGTATTTTAAAGAGAATCGAAAAACTTCTGATTTTTCTTTGAACCGTGTGGCATTCCTGTTACCTGTGCTTTATTGACTATGTAGGTACCCAATGTTTCTCTGTTGATACTGTTTTTATCACTTCTACAGGTGAATTTTGAGGATACCTGCAAAGGCTTTCTGGAGGTTGCCAAGTATGTCAATGGGATCCCATAAAATTCTGTTAGCTGTCATTTAAATTTGCATGATGATGCCTTCAGTATATAGTAACCATATAATATCTCTCTCTTTTCTCTTGTTTGCCTATATCTACATTTTGCTCATTTGGTTGATTGATGTACACTGCTATTTCAAATACAATGCTTTCAAGAGTTTTTTACTAGTTAATTATTTTGGAAACATGTTCTTGTCTGATCATTCTACCTGTATGCTATATAATAGCATGTCTAATAACTCATACAGGTAGGCAAGTTGTTCTCTTCTATTTCTGAAATATATGTATTTTAGCAGTTTCTTGGTAGCATTACTGATTCATCCACGAGAGCTTTTGGACTTGAAATTACCCTGACATCCTTTTCTTTGTTAAATTTCCAGCTATGTTTAGAATGTTTCATAAACATGATTGTTGGCTGCAGTCGACTGAGAATTTCTTTCTTGTCTTATATTTATTTATTTTTAGGTTGGGTTGGGTTTTGGGGGTGGGGGGGTGTTTCCTCAATTCAGCACTTCATACATTGTGCCATGCACAGGTTGTATGTCTCGCATCATATTTCCCTTCATACCCAGTATTTACATGGTTGGACATCTTTTGATGTGCATGTTGCTAGTATTTTACAGTCAGTTCTACTGCATTGGCTACTTTATTCAGGGAGCCTCGTACATGTAGAGTTCCTGACTGCTCTTAAATGGGTGAAAATTGATCCCTTGTACTGATTGCATTGAATTTTATGCTGGCCACTTATCTTTTAACTTACTCCAGAGCTTCGTTGGGATCTAAGTATTTAGTCTTGCTTTCTATTCATTATTACTTCGATTTGTAATGTAGCTTGATGAGGAAGATTTTATCTTGATACAACGAACCATTTTTCAGTTACATTTTATGTACAATCAGTAAACATCTAAAGCACTAAACAAGAATTATTGAAATATTGTGGAACAAGTTGGAGTATTTTTAAATCCAATTTTACATGGTTTATGGAATGCCAATGCCTGAAATATGTGCTTGTGTTACACATCGCCTTGTCTATCATTACAATGACTCCTTGTCTATTTTCATGTTTCTTGCTTGTTACCTAAGTAAAACTTGGTCATGTGTTATACGGAACTGTTATTTATTCGTATCAATTGCTTTTCTAGGACAATTCCAAATAAAACATGATTTGTTGATGGTGTTCTGAGAAGGATGGCATCAGAAATGATAGTTGTTATTTCTTTGTATTGCTGCTGATTTCCTCTGTATATTTTTCATTTGGGCTTATGGATATATTATGATATCCTGATCATCTGAACATGAAAGTTTCTCATGATTTTAGGAAGGTGTTCATCAAACTGTCAGTGTCATTTTTGAAGATCCAGGAGTTCAGTAATTACTTGTAAAGCTATATCATAAAGGTAATGATTTTACTGCCACCCACCTCTTTCCTGAAGTTCCTTTCAACAAAATGGGGAGGATACCATTCAAAATACAATCTTCCTGATCAGCGCTAGCATAATGAATGCCCATCATTAATGGTTGGATTTTCAGTATGTCTAGTAATTGTACAAGGAGTTCTACATAATAGGATTTCTATTGTGATTTGTCAGAAATTGCTATGCTGTAGGTCGTTTTTTCCAAAATGATTTAAGTGTCTTGCAGATATCTTGCCTGACACGTCCCCATATATTTGCTGGTGTATGCACGCACATCACTGTGATTCAAAAGTTGCTAGCTTTATTATCATATTCCAGTTGACTGACATTGGGTAAGATTTTGTGGGTGGGGGAAGAGATCGAGCTAAGCACATGTTTCAAGTTTAATTATGTGTAAGCCTTGAGATATTGAGCGGAGAGCTTGTCAGTTACTTTAATTTGGGAAACATTATCAAATGAGAGAGAGTTTTATCTTGTAAACGTCAGATAATTGAGTCTGTAGACAGATTCCCATATTTTTAGGTATATAAGATTATTTTGGAGAGATCTTTGTATTGACGTGATGTTCTTTATATCTCAGATTGGTTGGAAGGGCAAGTAACTGAGGACCTTGTTGCAACATTTGGTGACTATTTTTCAGATGTCAAGATGTAAGTTATTTCAGTCTGTTTAGGTAAACTACAGTTAACAGTTTCAAATGTCTCTAAATCAAAATGCCCCCATTCATCATTTCCACATGAACGTCACATCTTGTTTAGATTTGATGCACTAAGTTTTTCTACCTCAACATAAAGGTACATTGAAGAAAGATCATTCAGGCGATTCGTTGAGGCCTGCTTGGAAGAAACTG
>CAIGRK010327513.1:0-12009 GCA_903798315.1 Fraxinus greggii | reverse complement strand
ATTGGAGCATCCAAACCTAACACAAGAAAAGGAATTAAATTTATCCAAAGATTCGTTTGGTCTCTTTGACTACAAAGCTATAATCTTCTTCTTCTTCTGTTTGCATTTCCTTTCCTTCTCTTGTTTTTAACTGATTTTCCGAGCTACAAGCTCCATTATCAATGTCATCATCAGAGGAAGAATTGGATCTCTCTGTACCGTCTCAAAACTACTCATCCGACGACTCATCAGAGGAGTCTCATAGGAAAAAGTCCTTGCTCAACTATCTCATTAGAATTGTGGCCGAGCGTATATTTAAGTTGTCATCCCATATTAGGGAGCATAAACATGTAACTGATATGTTAGGGAGCCTTGATACAACAGAATTCATCAAAGACTACACAATCAGAAACAGTTTCCAAGCATTAGTGTCACTTGGGCAAGAGCTTAAGGTGTTCTTCACAGTCCCCAACCAGCAAATCATGTCCCATATTAGTCTTAATCTCAATCCTAATCTAGGTGTTGCATCCTTCATCAACTTTCTCCTCCTAATGGTAGAAGCCATCCTATATTTTGAGGCAGATTCCATTGCTCGTGTAAAGGGTTCCATCCAAAATCTCCAGACAGAACTTGGATTTCTTATGACTTTTCTTGGGGACACAGCAATGCATTCGCAGCCCACCAAGAATATAGTGATAGATATCGAAGCTCTGGTTAATGAGGTAGGAAGTTTCTTGTATTTCTTCTTTTTCACCGTTATTCTTTTTGATATCACGATGGAGAAAGTAATCAGTAATGGAATAACGGATTTTGAAGCTGTGGTCAATGCGGTAGGAAGTTTGCTGCATAATAAGTTTTTCGACTTGATTGAGGATATTACATTGCAGACCACTAAAGAGGAGGAAGAAAATGAGAACAAAGGAAAAAAGTTCGGAGTAACCAAGAAAGCAATAACGGGTATCAAAGCTCTGGTCCACGAGGTAGGAAGTTTCTTAGAGCCATCCATTTTCACAGGGAACGATCAAGTTACAGAGAGTGGAAAATTGGATCTTGCTCTTTCCAATTTGTTAACAAAGTTTGAGCTCTTGAATGCAAAGATCAAGGAGCACTGCATCGCAGTCTCAAAGATGCCATGTGATTTGGCTCCAAAGACTGCTGTGGTTTCACTCTTTATTGTTGATTCCGTTCTTGATGATCTCATGTACACAATGAATAACAAGTCTTACAAGATAATTGGCGTGGAAGATCAAATTGTAATGCTCCATAAGGAGCTAATGTCATTGGGAATGCTCCATAAGGAGCTAATGTCATTGGGATCTTTTGTCACTGATATAGCTGGGCAGCAGGAAGCAGAACATGAAGAACTTATGATACAAACGAGAGACATAGCATATGAAGTTGAATATGTTATCAACTCATTTCCTCATGTTTGGTATCTCACCCTCAGGCTTCCTCAACTCATTGAGAAGATTCAGCTTATTGCAATGGCTATCGAAGAAATAAAGAATAATGTTGATGCAACTGGGATGCCAGAGACTGCAAAATATCCAGATGAACAAGTATCGTGGCAGTCAAAAAAATCTCCTTCTTTAGAAGACAATATTGTGGGGTTTAAGAAAGTGACAGCTGAAATTATAGAACAACTTGTTAGAGGACCAGACCGACTGCAAATTATTTCCATCTTTGGGATGCCTGGACTTGGTAAGACCACTTTAGCAAATAAACTGTACAATGATCTCTCTGTTATCAATCGTTTTGACAAGCGTTCCTGGTGTGTTGTTTCTCAAACATATAATAAGAAAAATGTTTTGATTGAAATTTTGAGCTCAATGAGTCACAGTAAGAGAGAAACATTTATGAATATGGAGAAAGAAAGTTTGGCCGAAAATCTTTACAAAAGTTTAAAAGGATTGCGATACCTCATTGTGATAGATGATATATGGGATATCAATGTGTGGAATGATTTGAAAAGATATTTTCCAAATGATGGAATTGGAAGCAGAATCTTATTCACTACTAGGATTAAAGAAGTTGGTTCGAAAGCTTCACCTCATAGTGTTGTAAAGGAACTTCCTTCATTGTCCGATGCTGAAAGTTGGGAATTATTACATGGGAAGGTGTTCCAAGATGAAAAATGTCCTCAAGAATTGCTAGACATTGGGAAGCAAATAGCAACAAGTTGCCATGGCCTACCACTTGCAGTGGCCGTGATAGCTGCAGCTCTTGCAAACATGGAGAAGAAAGTACACTTGTGGCAAGAAGTTGCAAGAAATTTAAGTTCATATATATTGGACAACCAAAACAAATTCATGAAGATATTGGAACTTAGCTACGAGCATTTACCGAGCCATTTGAAACCGTGTTTTCTTTACTTTGGAGCATTTGAAGAAGACATGGAAATCCCAGTACGAAAGTTGCTCTCTCTTTGGGTGGCTGAAGGATTTATAAAGAAGGAAGACCCAAAATGCTTAGAGGATGTGGCCCTAGAATATCTGATGCAACTAATTGATAGGAGTTTGGTACATGTTTCTAAACAGAGATTTGATGGACGGGTAAAAATGTGTAAGGTTCATGATCTATTGCATGAATTGTGCTTGAGAATAGGTGAAGAAAAGAACTTTTTGAAGCTGTTCACATTGTATGTTCACCATTTCTCTCTTTTTCCTTTTTCCTTTCCTTTACGAGTTTTCTTCCATTTTTCTTGGATCATACTAATAATGTTTATATATGATGATCGCATCAATGATGTGATTATGTTGTTACCAGTGGCGATGATGATCTACCACAGTTCTTCAGTCAAGTATCCATGTATCAGCAACACCATTGTCTCAGTATCTACTATGAGGATTATCCTTTTTACTCGCTACCTTTTGGCCTACACATGCGCTCTCTTCTATGTAATAATCTTGAGTTGCCCACATTAATCTCAAGCAGCTACAAAGTTATTAGGGTATTGGATTTTAGCGAAAGCTCAGACTATCATGTTATAATAGGAATTGAACATCTGGTTCACTTGAGATACTTGGCAATTTCATGTACACTTCCACCAATGAAAAGCTTCGACAAACTAGAATTTCTTTATGTGGACAATTCATATCCAGTTGAAATACCGGATGTCCTTCTTACTATGATGAGTTTGAGATGCATGGACTTCAGTGGCGGTGCGTACTTCAGTGGATTTTGTCGTCAGCAAGCAGCTAAGGAACAAAACTTCCAGATAGGTAATAACATGCAAAGTATTTCTATGCTTCGAATGTCAGTTGCAACAGATGTGGAAATTTTAAGATGCTATCCCAATCTTCACAGAGTGAAATGCAGACTTACACATTTACACCATTATTATTTAGACTCTCTTAATCAACTCATTTCCCTGAAGCTTTATAGGAGATATAATGCTTCCAACTTGATCAATCTACCCTTAAATCTCAAAAGATTGTCACTAGTTTTTGGATATATATCTTTGAAACAAATGGAGATAATTGGGAGATTGCTGAATCTTGAGGTTCTCAAATTAGAATATGTTTCTTTTGAAGATCCTGGATGGAATTCCTCAAGTGAATTCCCCCAACTTAAATTCTTGAAACTCAGTCGGGTACGCCTTGCAGAATGGAATGCCTCAAGTGATAATTTCCCAAGTCTTGAAGGACTAGCATTGCAATATTGCCCCATGTTGAAATTGATCCCTTCCAGTTTTGGTGATATTCCAACGCTACAGAAGATTGAGGTACATAGGTGTGCAGAATCTGTCAATGAATCTGCTAAGCAAATTCAGGAAGAACAACGAGATATGGGAAATGAAGAGCTTAAAGTCATAATCTCTTAGTAAACAGAGCATTCAGTTCTTGCCGGTATATACTATAATTCTCTACTAATACCCTTTTTGGTCTTTTAATTGGATTTTGAACAATTTCCTTTTTCTTACAGGAGACGACCTTTGGCAGTCTTCCCAGACATTTCAGATGGAAATAAGAGAATCTCTTCTAATATCTTTCACGTTTTCATCTTGGTCCTAAATGAAACAATAAATAACTTCTTTTGTATTTTTGCCTTGCAACGATATTAGAAGTTGGCTCTATTTCATAAGCCTGTTGATGCTATCCTGCATTATCGTCCCACGAGGTGTTTCTTTTTGGCATTAATTCTCTATTATTCAACTTTTTCGTAGTTTTTGATTATTTTGAAACGTGTAGTGGTAATATAAGATCATTTAGTAAGTAGAATAAATTCACTGTCATATGGCTTTAAAATTTATTTATATATAGAACAGTTGCAGGTTGATTAAAGTTCATCCCATCAGGCAAGAATTGAATTTGTAAAATATACGAATTTTATATATGGTTTGTAAAACGTTACTGCCCAGCAAAATTCGAATTGTGTTGAGTTCTAATCTGTAAAATCAAGTTAAGTTAAAGATGATTTATAAATTCATTTTCAAATGACAATTTACAACTTATTTATATGAAAGGGCTGGATTTTATTGCATCTACGAATTCATTCCATCAATATTAAGGCACGTGTTTTGGAATTACAAATATCATCGATCATATCGATCCATAAATTACAATACCAAAATAACTAGCAGAATTAAATGTCAACTATCACCTTCCATATATTACTTTCTCGACCGCCAAATGGGTGAAATCAAAATCATGGGTCTTGCCATTCCAAGAATGTAATCGGACTCTTCCACAAATCGGAATAAGAACCACATCCTTCTTTTCACGTTGAAATATCATCTTTTACTCTTCGTAAATGATGATCTTCAATATAAAATTGAAGAAACAAGAAGCCAAGTATTTTTTTTCCTTCCATCAAGCATGAGAAAACGTCTCTCCCCCTTAGAAACGTGAGAGACCTCTTTTTTTTCAAGGTGTGATGTATGAGGTAAAGTTTCCTACACTAATTAAAGATCAAGAATCATTAATCAAATAAATAACTTGCCACAAATATCGTCTCCAATTTTGGTAAGTCAATATTTTTCAAAGATTCCCAAAATATTTATTTCAAGTAAAACACCTTTTGTTTTCTCTTTTAATCACAATTTATGAAAATTAGCATTCCCTAAATATATAGGAGAAAAAAAAAACCGAAGTTCACAAATTATGGAACATCAGGATTAAACCAATTTATTTTCACATTTATTTTCCAACTTTATCTTAAAGGATCTTGAAAATATTTGAAGAGAAAATATATTTCGAATACAAATCATCGCAAGTGTACGGTTCGTTAACAAGTGACAAAGTGGACTTTTTGAGTTCGAATATCGTTCCCACAGAGATTTATNGAGAAAAAAAAAACCGAAGTTCACAAATTATGGAACATCAGGATTAAACCAATTTATTTTCACATTTATTTTCCAACTTTATCTTAAAGGATCTTGAAAATATTTGAAGAGAAAATATATTTCGAATACAAATCATCGCAAGTGTACGGTTCGTTAACAAGTGACAAAGTGGACTTTTTGAGTTCGAATATCGTTCCCACAGAGATTTATTTAATTTGATTTCTATTTACTACGACCTTAATCGAAACGATAATATTAACTAGAATTAAATCAATTACGATGCAAGTGTGAATTACTAAACTAAATGCAATTGATGGTTGATCAACAATATCTGACTTCTAACAGCAGAAAATTGTTCATCTAATCCCAAAAGCAACTGCATAACTTGATCTTCTCCCCCGCATTCAGTGTTAGCAAAATTTGGTCTATAGTTATCTAATTCTTCCCAAGACCTTTGAAATAATTGAAGTATGAATTAACAAAAGTATTTGCTTGTGAACTTTAAGCAATCAGCTTCTTCAATTCATAAACACAAGGACCATTGCTTTGACTATAGCAATCCCGAAGCTCAATCCATATTTCCTTTGCTGAATCCTTGTGCATCACGTTAGGATATAGCTCTTTTGGAATGAAATTGATAATCTAGAAAAAACCCACATGATTACATCTCCTCCACACACTGTAAAGATGATCATCAGAACTAGGTCCGACAATAGATCTATCTATGAACTCTTCCTTGTTTTTGACGCTGAGTGCCATCATTGCTACGCGACTCCATGTTGCATAATGCTCCTCACCAAGCACGATAGAGATGAGTTGCGTCCCTGTGTTATCACCACAGTGAAGGTAATACGGACTGCTTGGATCATTCATCAACCGACTGACCAGAGAAGCTATATCACCAACAACAGCTTCTTTAGCTTATGACTCATTGGATGAATTTACCCGATCACACCAATCTCGAACCTCTGCCTCAACACTAGAATTCACCATTCTAGAAAAAGATCACTGCTCTGATACCATGATAAGTTGTAGAGTGAAATGAAGAATAAGGGAAATGGCGGTAAGAAAGAAATAATTTAATTGAGGAATGAAAATTGAATACCGTAAACACAAAATATATGAGCCTATTTATAGACTCACTCCCAAACAAAATCAACAGAATGAAAGAGTAAAAAGACATAAATAACCTTCCACAAATATCTACAAAATATCTACAAACTCAACTCCAATACAACACACTGTTTGGGGTTCTGATAGGGGAGGATCTGCTCTACAGGAGTTCAACGGTTCAATTTAGGCTCTTCTAGAGTCTCCGCGAGATCACTGTTCCTTAATCGGGGTTTCTTGCGATTCGGTTTGTCAAGTGGTGACGTTGAACATTTTTCGAGCAAAGGTTTTTGAGTTATATAATTGAGATTGACTGGGTTATTTATTTCATTCTGCAGCTTAATGTGTAGTATTGCGTCAAGTGATGGCTCGAAAATGTGCAACAATGCCTGAAGTGAAAATTCCTTTTGATTTCTGGTTCGATAACGCGTTAAGCATTTCAATATTAATGTTGAATTTTTATATGGTTAGTCTATTGAGTATGAAGTTGAAAGGAGAATTAGGATCCATAATCTGCTAGCTGAAATTGGTGTAGATTCATAGCGTATGAAGTGAATCAAGTTATGCAACACTCAAAACATAGGTATTTGGTATCTTCTAATATGTTTAACTGTACCTCTCTTATAAATGGGAGTCCCTAAGGCATAGGCAAGTAGAATTGATAAATTGATCAGTGGATATGGGTACAGGATGGTGTAACATCATCCTTAATCCTACCATGATTAAAGATTATTCTATGTATACCATCTTAGTTTTGCTATCTATAAATGATTTACACCAAGAAGTTGGACATGTTTTACAAGTTCTAATAAAACAAAAATAAGAACTCATTAGGAAACTTAATTCAAACCTATAGTAATAGAAATCATCATGTCAACATTGGAGCAGAGAAATGGTTGGATATTGAACTATGGAATTCCACCAAAGAATGCTTTGAAATTCTAAAGTTACATGGTGCAGAATTGCAACTACCCATTTGGGAATCGACGCGGTAAAATATAATTCATTTTGGATATCTTGTCACATGCACATTTATTTTTCTTTTAATTACTCTATTTTTCATCTCTGTTGCATTGTGCTGCACGACATAATGCTTGAAGCTTTCTCTAGGTCTCTCTCTATGATGTGGACTTGTCTTACTCAACTGCAATTGTTGTTGGAAATGAACATAGGTAAATTTTTTTTATTTTCTAACTTTCTGCTATCTATATATTTTTTCCTTTTATCTTAAGACAATTGCACATTATCATCATGGTCAATAATACACAAGGAAATTTGTCATAACAACATGGTAAAAGTAAAAAACCTATTGATCTATTGCTTATATGCTCAATGAAACCAAACTTCCATGTCATTAATTTAGACGTCATTAGACAAAATCGGAAGTTTTGAATTTTCTCACAGAGAGATTGTGAATTTAAGGGGAATAAGCAATGAGGCTCTTGAATTATCATATCTGCATTGTAGTATTCAAATGAGAGGCATGGTAGATTCGTTTAATTTTTTGGATGCTGTTGGCCTTCTTATGCACCATGCTGTCCATAATAGGAATTTGGCCATGATATTACCTTTTTTCTTCTAGTTGATAACTCCATGTTTTGCTACAAACCACTTGTTGGATTTCATAGGAGCTACCTTCATTCAGTTTCATTTGTCTATTATTTTACTATAAATTTTTTAATTAAAAAAAGAAAAGAAGCCTATGGCTTATCTCTTCATGACATACGTTTCGAAGTGCACACTATCTAGAGTTAGATGTTTTGGCAGATTCTAGAGTTAGATGTTCCAAAGTACCTACTAGCAAAATTTTGATGGTGTATTGTTGTGCGAAGTATGCTATAAAACAAATGTGATTTAAGCGTCATCTCTTATTTTAATTATTCATAATTATTTTTCAGAGAATTGAATTTTTTTTATTGACTGTTTAAATTTTGAATTTAAGTGGGTGTCACATTAAGCTAATTCTAATGTAGATTTAATCATAATCAGAGTTTTGTCCTTGGATTCTTTTCTCTGGAATTACATTTCATTTGTACCTCATGAAGTCAGATTAGTCTACAAAAATACTCGCTACTTTCTAGATTGACAAAATTTATTAGCTTATCTTGCCATATGTCCACTACAATGATTAAGCCCCTGTTTGACATCATTTATTTTATTACTCTTTTTTTACATACTTATTTTCAACTACACATTTACGCAATAAAATATTCTGCACGTAAACTTAAAACTTTCTCTTACTTTCAACCACGCATTCTCCAAAACTTCACTATTTAAAACACTGAAAATCCCAAATAATGGCATCAAACAGGGGCTAAACCTGTTTTATTTGCATTTTGTAATTACTGGAAAAAGATTTGCCTAGAAATTAGAGGTTTTTGATGACTGAGATTTGAGAAAGAGAATAACAATGGTAACTTAATGTGCTGATGTCCTTCCTACTGTCGTTTGATGTCAAACTCTTATAAATTTACGTAGGGAACAATGCGGAAATGATTCTCTCGAAAGAATTTAAAGTTATATTCCTTCCATCTTTTGTGGTTTTCTTTTACAATGAAAATTGTGCTTCATTTTGTGAGGTTAATGACAGTGCACTTTTATCCCCTCGATCGCATGTGTTTCTGTTATGAGGGTATATTGGACATTCATACATATATTTGGTCGTCCAAATAATCCTAAACTTGCTAACAGATTTATTATGAGACCTTTTCTGGGTGTAATAAAGGCCTGTGGAAGAACTTGTATTCGTCTCGTGAAAAATTGAGCATATAACTCTCACATTTAGGGTGTACTGTCAAATGTGTGCGTGCTTTGTTCATCTAAAGTCTGAATTCTTGCAGGTTTTTTAGGTTTGGTCATTGGTGATGGGATTTGATCAACCACAGAAGTACAAGCCCTTTATTAGCAGGTGCTCCACTGAGGATGAACTAAAGATTGAAAGTGCTAGAGAGGTGAATGTAAAGTCCGGACTTCTTACCACAACCAACACTGAGAGGTTGGAACTGCTCGATGACAAGGAGTACATACTCAAGATCAAAATTGTTGGTGGCGATCACAGGCTATATTCTGTTTCTTGAGGTAATATTGGAATTATAGCATCAGTAATGCCTGACTCAATTACTTTTGATAACAAAAATTAATTAACACAATAAGTTGGGAGACTATTAGTGCTTTTAAACTCTTGCTTCTTCCTCTATATTTGTCAATGGCCTTGCTTTATGAGAACTCAAATTTCAGCTGTTATATTAAATTTGGTTGTTCTTCATCTAAAATTGTTCTTATAATTGTGGTAATATGTTGTATTATTTGCAGGTTCTGATTGGTTTCGAATAAATTGACAAAAGTTCTCTTTCTTTTTACTTTTATTAATTTAATTAAATTCCAATCCTCTCTTTGTTATCTGTTAAGTAAACGAACCAACTTGGGATTTCAATTTACATTGGCTTTATTTCCCTTATTCCTTCTGTTTTCTGTCTTGCCATTTACAAACCTTTGGATAGTTTATACTGCCATGGATATTCTATCATAAAGATGAAGGTTGCAACTCCTGCTGTCTCCAAAGTCCTTGAATCCATTCCTGCAAGTTTTTTTCCTGTCTATACTCTTCATCTGTTCTTCTCAACAAGTAATTGCTCTTTCTAAGAGCCGATGTAGTCACTTTGGGTTTGCAACACAATCTACTGAAATACTATGTCATAAAATACTTTCTTTACATTAAAAGGAAAACAAAAACACGCATGCAAACTATGTTGGTCTTTAAGGGAATTGTATAGAGGCATCGAACAGAAAGATGTTTAAATTGATTTCAGGTCAGCTAATTAAACCATGTTGTGTGACTAACGAAAAAAGATGTTTCACGTGTTGTTTCCTTGTGTACTCGCTTACACGAACCATGTATCACTTAGTTTATCACTAATTTATGTGAAGATGATAAAAACTCTTTTGTATTTGTGTACGGACCAGCTGAAGCTCGGAACTTAAGGGATTCTGGTCTGCACAGAAGTCAAACCTATGTGGACACCTTATACGAGTGCTATGAAGATGTAGCCAGTTGCAGTGAGATCAGCAGTGTCGTCTAGGCTGGACGTAGCTTTTATGAACGTTGGATTCTGTTCTATCTTCACAATATAAGCATTGTCGTTTATTTTTTTTATCATTCTTTTTTTTTTTCCTTCCATTCAAGAGAAGGAAGGTTTGCGTAGCATTTCTTTTTATTATTGACAATATAAGCATTGTCGTCGGATTCTTTTTTTATCATTGTCTAATTGAAAAGGATGATAGATTTCAGATGTTTTCCCTCATATGTGTGTTCTGTTGATTTGTCTTGGAGTAAGATCACTTGTTTTGTTAAACTACTTGTGCAATCTTCCATTATATAATATCTTTACCTGGATACTATCTCAACTAAAAATTACTTATGTTTTATTTCTTCATTAGTCTTTTGAGAATTCTGCATATCTGGCTTCAAAGGCGGTGATTATACTTTTGTCATTTTGATGGGAGTCGTTAACGTGATCTTCAATTATTGATTGCATTGCCTTGGCATTTTGATCTACCATGTAATATTTTTACTTTTTTTATTTCACAATAAACTTCCTTGTTTAGTGGGTACATATGAATATTTTGGTGTAAAGCACAAATATGAATTGTCAAACCTTTACAAGCTTTCAAATGTTAGTATCGTCCCCAATAATTTCTTTATTGGGAAAAATTTTGGCTAACAAAAATTTTTGAGTTGAATCTTACTAGAATATTATCCTTAGGGATGATTGCAGCAACGGTCTCAAACCTTTCGTTTTTTGTAGACTTTACCTCAACCTTCACTTTGTGTCATCCACGATTTCAAACCTTTCATTTTGTTGCACTACAAGGATAAATAGATGGATTTGACCATTAGTTGAACTAGAAAATGAAATTTTGACCAAATAAAAAAAGGTAAAACAATAACTTTACATTTTCCTCACATTAAACAATTAAAAAAATAAGTAAATTTAAAAAAAAAAAAAATTCATCTTCTTCAACCCCATCCCACCATTCCGCCCACTCCATACAAATTGAAATTGGAAAGCCACTGGCCCCTGTCGGCCAGCAGCCACCGTTAACCACCGGCTAGCTCATATCCCATCAAAATTTTTCATATGTTCTAGCTTTTTGGAAGGACTTGCATACGAATTTTGCTGTAATTAATTTGTTGTAATTTATTGTATTAAGATCCAGATTGCAATATCTTCAAACCTCGTAATTTGCGGTAATAAATTGCAATTGGAATTACGATTGCCTTAATTTGCTATAATCAATTGCAATTGCTATAATTAATTTGAGGAAACAAGTGGTCTCGTCATCGTTTGATGGAGGTGACGGCAATGGTGAGTCAGCAAAGGATGATTGTGAAACCACTGTGGATTGGGAAGACCAGATTTTGGAGGACATTGTGCCTCTTGTTTGCTTTAAATTTGAGCAATTTAACAGGGATTTTGAAGAACCACTCTTAGTTGTAGTGAAGAACATCTCAGAAATCTGGTAGTGGAGAAGATTTTTTTTCATTTGGGTTCCATTTGGTTAGAACTTTTTCTGGTTTAGTTTCCATTCCGGTGGTCGCTGGTCGACGAGCCTGTGGTTTTCCGATTTCGATTTGT
>CAIGRK010327473.1:0-15498 GCA_903798315.1 Fraxinus greggii | reverse complement strand
GTTAAGTGATTATCCATAGCAATATTCCGCAAATACAATCTCACAGTTTTACTTCAATCTAAATAATTAGATTTATTAAGTTTATGTTCCGTGATTTTTGACATCATAGGAATCACATCAGAAACAACAACAGAAGTCTTATCCTTCATTTATCAAATATCAACCAAATAACAAAGCAAAAAATCACAATAGTCGAAAACTTTGAAGAACCCGAACCTGTTCCACAGTAGGTCTCACACCCAATCAAATGCTGACCCAAACAAGTACTAAAACTTCATCTTGGAAGTCCAGGCGAGCTGAATGGTGCACAAAAGACCAGATTCCGGTGATTAAACTCCAGGCGAAGGCTAAACGGACTCCGGGCGCTTCCCTTGGTGCAGGCGGCATGGGCTGAAATAGCCGGAAAAGAGGAAACCCAACGGCGCGAGCAGAAACCCTAGCGGCGCGCGAGCAGAAGGTCAAACGGCGAGAGGCGCGCGAGCAAAAACCCTAGCGACTCGAACAGAACTTGCCGGAAAAGAGAGAAGACCCAAGAAACCATAGTGGCAGCGGCGAGCTTACTGGTTGGCGACTGCAGCTCAGCGGTAATACGTCTCTGATACCATGAAACAAACTGAAGAGAGAGGTGTTTTCTCTTATATAATTCATAGAATCTTGTGTATATATATACAAATGACTAATGCTATATTAGGATAAATCCCTAACCTAAGACCCTATAAATTAGGGCTAAATGTATGTACTTTCCTATTCTAGAAATAATCTCTAACATATCTTTTGGTGGTATAAAAATTCTAACTGAAAAGCGTATAACCTTGGTCCCATTAAATAATAGGAACACCGATTTCCAACTTCTGGAAAACAACTATTGAATCATGACATTTAGTTGCTAACATGACCACTATCTTTGTATTTCTTGGACTTCATCAAATACAAGGACTCAGCTAGATGCTCTGAAAAGTTACACTGATGTTCTCCCTTGTTCTCTGATTCATTTTTATGATTATGGAAAATTTCTTTCTCTCTCGCGTACATTGACGTGCTTGGGGGGAGCAAAGTTGCTACCATTGCACGGTGTAGTTGCAGTAAGAAGGATTATAACTGGAAAAGAAGTGGAGGTTATTAACAATGACCTCGAGCTTATTAATCAATTATCAGCGTTCATTTAAAGAAGGTACTAGGTCAATAGACTTGGAATTTTTCCTGGAGATAAATTTACAGCTTGATAAAGTAAACTTTTCTGACCCATATTTTTTTTTATCATGGCCAGAAACAAATATGGGCCATTCTCTCTTATCCCTACTGTAATGCAGTTGACTTTAGTTTCATGATCCATAAAACCATGGACACACATTATGTCTTGTAACCAAATATGTGATATTTGTTACTGAAGTAATGAATATAGTACTTGAGCGTAACAATCTCTTTGATCCAAAAAAATTAGGGGGGACACTTGACATTCCAAAGAAGGGAGAGTTTTGGGGGCCATATATAATAGGGAAATAGTATCTGCATTGTAATACATTTGGTTAGCATAAAAGTTTAGTATGTAATTTAAAAACGTCTTATAGAAGTCACTAAAGAATAGTAGAAAACCGAAGCACCAAAAGCAATTGCTTCCCCCACTCCCACCACTGACAGGAGAGGGGGTTGTTGACCTTCCAGCCTTTAATGAAGCGTCACCCTTGAGCAAGAAATTCTTTAATCAAAATAGCAAAAAAAAAAAAAAAGATTTCTTGAGATGGATTAACAACATATTAGTGGGAACATTTTTTCATCATTTGGTGATTTTCTAGCTTTGCAAACTTGACCTCCAGCTTCTCTCTGGGGCCTTTTGGGTCTATAAAATGTTTTCCTACCCATGTAACTGACTCTGTTCAGCAGACGCAGATGTTTGCTAGTAACGTATATGATTGGGTGCAAAATCTGGATAAATATATTCTGACTTCAGTGGTTGTGTAGAGTTTTGCTTTCATTTTCTTTATCTTTATGTATTTCAATAGAATTTAATCTGCTGCTTGTGTAGAAATTTATATGTCATTCTTCTGCTTTTTCTTTGATGTGCAGATAAGCAAAATGCTTAAGCCAGAAAAGTGGCAGGGTACCTTTGATAGTGAAGGGAAAATTATGGGTTTCCAAAAAGCTCTGAAATTGATTATATTGGGGGTAACCACTTCGATTGCATATGGTTTTTAACGTTTGATTGTTTTAGTTCCAGTTATTATCAAAACTTACAATTTTTCAATGTAAATTTGGATAGTTTAGAAGCTTGAATCTCGTGATGGTACCCAAAATTCTAAGCTTCAGAACTTATTCATGCTTGATTTCTACTTTAACTCCTTGCGCTCTTGATGATGTTTCTTGGGTTCAATATTTTGGCTTTCCTATATTTCAAGTTCTGTTGGTATCTCAAATGCATGATTATTGATTATCCATATCATATAGTGGTGAAACCTGGAGTAGACATTATGAACATCAAAGTAGGACTGATGATTGTTCCTGACTTCCTCTGAAGGACTCTAACTCTAATATTCATTAACTAGGGAAGACATACAAAGCTAAAGAGTGAAGGATTGATCCCAAGGAAGTCAGTTATTCATTTAATATCTTCCTTTTTCTCATCTCTCTAGCTCAAGAGCTCATTAACTCAAAAATTCAACAAGGATTATGTTCCCTTGCCCTCGACACATGGAGGGAGTGTGACTAGTTAAGCTAAGCTGCTTGCTCAAGTTCCTTATGTTGAAATATAGGGGTTGGAAAGCAAAGCTTTCTTCTAATCTTATCCTGTTTGTTCTCTATTTTTCTTTGAAAGGATCCCTAATCTTTTAGCTCTTTAATAATCCTTTCATGGTTCTCTCTTTCTTTAGTGAAACCCCATATATACTAAGATTAGGACTTCAAACTAGGGCTAATAGTCCTTTTTATTTAGTATATATAGGATTTAAAATCCTTAATCTTCTCTAAAGTAAACTAAGATTGTCTCAAGTCTGCAACTAGTTAAAAAACACTTACTAGAAATTGATGTTAGGCATGACGCTGCAGGCCTATATAATTTTCAAAGTGATCTTTGTTGGCTCCACAAAGATAATTTGGCCATTCAACTTTCTCACCCAAGAAAGTAATAACTTTCAAGTAAATAACGATATTAGCTAGGAACACATATATGACAACAAAATAATCGTTGTTCCAGAATATAATACGTGTAAACAATTTGTTGAAAAGTGATGGTAAAATGCATGTATCCATTCATATGCTTCATATTTTCTTTCTTGTCTTTCTGGTATTATCATCATTACTTGGTTAAAAGTAAGGCTAAGCGGGATTTTGAATCTTTTAAGTGTGAAGAGGCGTATTATGTGAAATATTGTCTTAAACACTCAAAATACAAATGAATAAACGAAATAATGGTAATGAGTCAAAACATTGGTTGTCTTCGTGGTTTTCTTTGGCTTCTATTACGTTTCGAGTATGTTTAACAAAGCTTAAATTATAATTTAAGCCGGTCAAACTTATGTTTTCTCCCGTAGGATCCACAGCTTATTAACTACACATTTCGTAGGACCACAATTTATAAGCAGCTAAAAACACTACCAAGAGGTCTATAGCCCACAATATTTATTCAGGAGTTCATTGGTGGAATTGGAAAGATTTTAAATTCAATTGAGCCATCAGATATTAGCACAGAAGGTGGTTCACCCTTAGCCCTTCCAGTTTTTACTTAAAGTTAAAAGACAGGTGCCCTAAACTTGCTCCTGGAACCCAATGGTTGGCCTCCTCAATAGATGACTTTCTTTGAGTAAAACTTGTTATTTTGTCAAGCACAAGCTCATCAAACCTATCTCAATATCTACCTGATACAAAATCTTTGTACCTAATCCTGATAAGCATTATCAGCTTTCTGCAGCACAAATTTGATCTATTTTCGTCAGCACATTGAGCTAGAATGTATGTGCTGCATTTGGAGTAATCAAAGTGCTGTTTCTGGTTATTATCCATTTTTTATATTCAATTGAAACTGGAATGAACACATAATATGCTGTGAATTTCTTTAGCTTCACACAATATCTTTGCATAACTGATAACTAAAATGTGGCTGATTATTCTTCTAATTCTTGTATAGTATCTTATGTTGTGAGCTGATTATCAAATGATAATAATTTTGTGCCTAGATTCTTGGTATCTTTCTGAGTTTGAATATAATATTGGTAGATAGGAAAAAATAAGATTAAGTTTTCTTTGTATTTTTTAGCCAAATATTAACCCTTTTAGCCCCTAAAATGCTTCATCTTTGCACGGTAGGGTGTGGATCCATCTATAAGGCCCGAAGTCTGGGAATTCCTTTTGGGCTGTTATGCTTTGAGCAGCACTGCTGAATATCGAAGGCGATTGAGGACTGCCAGGAGGTATTGGTCTTTTTAGTCACTGCTTCACTTTGTGTTGTTAGCTTATTAAGTGTCTTGGCTGCTCTGCTTTCTAATTACATGGATGTGGTTTGTTTGAATATTTTATTCCAACCGTGCTGTGGGTAGATGTAGTTCATACGTTAATGGTATCACATTATTCATTACTGAAGTTTTGTCCTAGCTATCGTGGACATGAAATCTTACTTGAAACAATAGAGAAGCATGTTTTGGCATTTCTAATAGATAAAAAAAATTGTGTGAGTACATAAATGTGGTGAAATTGATGGTCATGATATGTGAATGGAATCACAGGTTTTGGCATTTCAAAACGTTCCGTTTTACACGTCATCAAAACTGTCAAATTTTGCAACAGGCGTTTACTTAGTGATGGTGGGGTCCCGATTTGCGAAGTTCAGTGACTGCCTAGGGAAGTTTTGAACAGTGACCAGGTGGGAACCTTTAGCAAAGTTCAGTGTCCATCTAGGGAATTAACCCTGTTTTGACTTAAGATCTCTTTTTCTAAATTGTGCCTTTGAAAGCCTGCTCCAGTGCCTAATTGTTTCTTTCACGTAGGAACATTTCTGTTGATGATTAATAACTATTATGACTTCTGTTTGTTTGATCCTAGTGGGTTTTCAATGTAATATGATTAATATGAGGCAATGGTTTTGTTTTACACTATTCCAGATCAAACTTTCCTAAAGTTACTGGAAAATTGTTCCTGATTGACCATGAAGTGGAAGTTGAAGTGATCCAGGGTCAGAGTCAATATGCCATTGGTGGATTTCAGTCACTTGGCTCCATTAAGTTATTTTGAAGATAGAAATCGACTGTTGTTGGGGATATATTGGCTTTTGAAAGAACCTTTTTAAGTGAAATAACGTGATTTGAGTACTCAGTGGCTGTAAGGCAGACGAAGTTAGAAGTTTAAACTCTTATAAAAGTTAGAAAATATCGGGTTTTAGTCGATGAAGAGATTATTTTGGATAATTGGGTATATGATTGTTAGATGATATTTCTTGCATACTTATTTTTACAGGAATTTTTCGCTTTAAAGGGAGAAAATATCATAGGGTCTAGATGATGAAAAATTGTACGAGTGCTTAAACTATGCCAGACTACTAGAAAAGTATGTCTGCTTAAACCTTTACGAGGCCTTAGAAGATATCAGGTTCTAGTTGATGAAGAGAATTTTTTGGTCGATTCAGTTTATGATGTATAATTCTTTTATACGGAGATTTCTTGCTTTTATATCTTTAGTAAGGTCTGAATTATAAAGGGATCAAGCAAGAAAACGTCCTAGAGAAAGTACACTTACCTGTGAGAAAATCAAAATCTGGAGTGATATCTTAAGAAAATAAGAAAGCTTTTAAAATTCCAAAGACTTGTCTAGATTTTGCATCCGGGGCTGTAGTATATCCTTCAGTAATTTAGCAGTAGGGATAAACATTTCAAAGTCCATTACCATTCCCATTAACAAACTATTTGGTAAAGAACACAAAAGAAGTAGAGAATAGGAACAAATAGAACTAAAATTACTGTCAGTAAGCTTTTTTGAAATAATTATTCCATGGCAAGCTATGGCCTTGTATTGGTAGCTTTAAACTTTTGTTTTAGTATTTGCTTGACGTATTAATGGTTCTCATGGAAGTGACTTTAAGTGGATGCGCAGCATTTTCATATTTCTTTCTATCGTACGATCTACTAATTGCAAATTAATTAACTATGAACATATTACAGGGAACGTTATATGGACCTAATTAAGCAATGTCAATCGATGCACTCAAGCGTAGGAACTGGTTCCCTTGCCTATGTTGTAGGTTCTAAAGTCATGGATATGAGAACGAGTTCCAAAGATGATGGGATAAGGGAAAATGAAGACCAAAGTGGACATATATCGAAAGTCAATGCTAACAAAGTAGTTCATAATAACTATGTTTTGGATGACAACTGTACAGAAGAATCACATATATGTAGAAGGCAAAGCTCTGGTGACTCTGATGACCTTGTAAGTGTAAGAGAAAGCAAGGAAGGAGCATATGATTACTCTGGTCTTGTACCTTCTTCTGGTTCTTGCAACTGCATGTCTCCGACCGAGCTTGAAGCTGATGGATCACAATATGTAACTGGAAGCTATTTGGACTTCCCTACTTTACCTTTTACAGATTTGTTTGAAAAGGGTGACAAAAATAAAAAAGAACCTAGTTTACATGATGACATGCATTCAACACGATGTAAATTGAAATTTGGGGATGAGCATATGCACAGTTTTCAAATTGACAGCAATGCAGATCTAGTTGTGGAGTCAAATGGTACCCCATCTTATGATGATTCACCACCTCCTAACTCTGAAAGTGAAATGATTCACCCGGATGTGCACGAATCACTGTTGCCATCAAATAATCTGGGATTTGAATCAGAAATGCTTAATAGGCTTAGAATATCAGATGCACCAGAAATATCAGCCAAGAATGCAATCACATCTCGTGGAGGGGATGCCAGAGGAGACAGAGTGTCTGAATGGCTTTGGACACTGCATCAAATAGGTAAACAAGTAATTTGGTTTCCATATCAATTTTTACCAAATACTCTTTCCATTCAGCCTAAAATTCTTTCATTACCATTTACTGGGGTGTAAAACATTTTTTTGTTTTCCAGTCGTTGACGTAGTTAGAACTGACAATCATCTCGAATTTTACGAGGACAAAAAAAATTTGGCTCGGATGTCAGATATTCTTGCTGTCTATGCTTGGGTTGATCCTGCAACAGGATATTGCCAAGGTTGTGCCTCATTGAAACTTTTGTGTGATTATTGAAATTACGCAAGGATTTAGATGATCAGTTATTTGGTTTTGACGTCCTCTTCTGTATAATTTGTAGGCATGAGTGATCTACTTTCCCCATTTGTTGTTCTTTTTGAGGATAATGCTGATGCATTTTGGTGCTTCGAGATGCTTCTAAGGAGAATGGTATTTATATATCAAGATTTTTGTTTAAATGAACTTTGACCTACATTAACTTTCCAGTTTTATTTATCATTATAACTGACACACAGTATAATATGAATCTACAGCGCGAAAACTTTCAGATGGAAGGACCAACTGGTGTAATGAAACAGTTGCAGACACTGTGGCACATATTAGAACTTACAGATAGGGAAATNTTTGTTGTTCTTTTTGAGGATAATGCTGATGCATTTTGGTGCTTCGAGATGCTTCTAAGGAGAATGGTATTTATATATCAAGATTTTTGTTTAAATGAACTTTGACCTACATTAACTTTCCAGTTTTATTTATCATTATAACTGACACACAGTATAATATGAATCTACAGCGCGAAAACTTTCAGATGGAAGGACCAACTGGTGTAATGAAACAGTTGCAGACACTGTGGCACATATTAGAACTTACAGATAGGGAAATGTTTTCTCACTTGTCCCAGATAGGTGCTGAGAGCCTTCATTTTGCCTTCCGCATGCTGCTTGTACTCTTCCGCCGAGAATTGTCTTTCAGTGATGCCCTTCGTATGTGGGAGGTTTGTACCCAGTTGTTTTCCTGTTGGATATGTTAGTTTTCCATTATGCAAATAGATGACTCTAGCAGACTAGAGGACCATAATCCAATCAAATACTTGACGTGCGATGGTAATGTGAAGATAAGATTTAAATGACATACATGCATTCCTCTCTCAAATAGGTCGATATAGATATCGGCCTCTACTAATCACATTGATGCATTAATGTTATGATGATCGCGATATATTCATATTTGCTCACTTCCGTTTTCAGAATCACACAAGTGTCCCCCCCCCCTCTCTCTCTCTCTCTCTCTCGGTCCAGATACAGAAGAAAAAGTCATGCTTGGTTTAGCCCCTATTTAGTTTAATTAAAAATCAGATTTTTAGTATTTTTGATAAAAAATGATGAAATATGTGTTTCAGAAGTTGATAAAAGTTGTCGGTTCCGTGAAATTTGTGATTAAAATGAGTTTAGAGGAAAAATGAGTTTTTGAAAATGGGGGTCAAACAGGTTCTTAATGTTTTCTTAATGCATTCAGACCGAATGACTATATGAAATTACTTTATTACTTCCACGTATTACGGGTACCTTTGGAGAGTTCAATATTTCTTAGGGGAATCTTTAGAATTACCACTGCATACTTTTCAATTCGCCTTTGATCATCAAATGAAATAAAAAGTGAATAACCCATCCTCTCTTCTTTTTAATCTTTTCTTCGTAAGAAAGCTCAAAGATGGCCCAAGAAAATGGTTAGCATTTTTCCAATAATACCATAACCTCACTAGCAAGCTTGATGTAAATCTTGTGAACAGCTTTATCAAATCTTCAGGCCTACTTCCATTCTCGTTTTGACGTTCTTCAACTCCAGTTACGTTCAACTTCCCTGTCCCTATACTGTGGCCATACCATTTTCTGCCACCATTTTCCTTACATTATTTCTAATAACTGATACTTAACTCATGATGCCACCACCTCTTGTCCTCTAGTGGCTCTTGACCACCATAAAGACCACCTGAAGAAAACATTGCCACCATCTTCTCTTTCTTGTCACTTCCCTCACCTCTAATATCATTCAAGCATGGTGTCTCTTTTACATATCTTCCTGGTTCCAGTAATACTCATGTCCCAACAAAACCTTCTAATGTCATAGCTACGTTATTATTAGGAAAAAGCATTAATTAGAAAGATGGATAAATGGCGTTAGTTTATAAGTTTATAACCATTTTCAGTTTTTCTACCCAAGAATTTTCACCTTAATGTACGCCTAACTAGCTCTCATGAACAATATAAGCCAAGTAGCATTTATTTAAAATTGATGAAGTAATATGCTTGAAAGGATATCATTCACTATACTCTTCTATTTTAATTTTGTAGATGATATGGGCTGCTGATTTCGATGAATCCTTAGCTTGTAACCTGGACGAAATTTGCCCAGAATTATTGCTTATACTATTACCGAAGGAAACAGAGGCTGAATCTGGAGAAGAATGCTTGGACAATAATTGTGGTGGTCCATCGAAACATAAATCTATAGAACACTCAATCTCTGATAACAGCGGAATAGCATCAGCATCAGCTAGACCGTTTTGTGGCTTGACTAAGAATTTCTGGTCTAGGAATGACCATCTGCAAATTCGTACGGTTATATCATCAAGGAATGGTGATGATGAATTACCCGTTTTTTGTGTAGCTGCCATCCTTATTATGAACCGACAAAAAATTACTAAAGAAACTCGTTCAATTGATGACCTAATAAAGGCAGGTGGATTATATCTAGCTCTCTATTCTGTTTAGTAGTCATCCAGTCTGCTATATTATAGTTTGTTAACTGTATGCCAGTTTTTGAATCTTTATTTCATCTTTCTTGTATCAATTAAATTTTAATACCCATTTTGTTCCCCTCAGAATCTGCCTTTAATATTCTTTCACGCACAATTGCACAGATATGTAGATGATGTGGGTTAACATTAAATATTAATTGGTTGTTTTATGCTTAATTATGTAATATAAACTTCTAGGCAGTATCTTGAAGTAAAAGAAAATTGATTATTGTCACTCCCAGATATATTTGCAAAATGGGGGCAATGGACCTAAATCAGGAATGAATTGCCTTCCATAATCAGCGGTAGTTGAAGTCTCATTTGTTGCAGGCATGGTATTTTATTTTTGCACCTGGATTTATGCATGTGTTCATGATATAATTTCGACTTAGTTTCTCCAACATTAAAGTCAATGAGACCTAGAAATGTGTTTAGGTTATATATAGTTTTATTTTTTCTTTGTTACAAAATAAAAAAAATCATGCTTTGGTGAGTATCAAGATCATTGGTCTGCACCAAAAATCCTCTGGTAAATTGTTAGCTCTTGATCTAGGATGGTTTCTTTAAACATTAAGTAAATAGAGTTGCTTTATTTATACCTGGGCTGTCCTTGTCATCATCACCTGCAATATTTCTTCCGATTCATTATTTCTTCCTCATTACAAGTAATACTGTCTTGTTATATCTGCAATCATAGGCTTTCTTTCAACTCATTATTCATGCTACAGGTTTTCTTTTATTGTTTCTTGTTTTGCTACTCCAAGAACAGGGGTTCATGCTATATATTTGCCCAGACTCCGGAATGCATCTGTAGTCTATTGATTTCTCTCTCTCTCTCCCCCTCCTTCCCTCCCTCTCTCTCACGCTATATGATTTTTGAATCATTCTGCAGATATTCAATGATAATTTGTTAAAGATTAGAGTCAAGACCTGCGTTCATAGTGCTATCAAACTGCGAAAGAAGTACATTTACAAGGTTGTTTTACCTAACCATTTTGCATTTCTTTTTGCTCTCTTGTTTTCTCTCTATTGTTAGTGCTTGATTTAGCAGAGATGGTACACTGCATTTCTTTCTTGTGCGTGGAACATAGAAATTGATTATTGAAGATTTTTGTTCATGCACTTCCATGGCGGCTTCTTGCGTTTGTGTTTCTAGCTTTTCGTTTATAGTTATTGTAATATGTTCAAGGACCCATGGCTTATTTTACTCTTATATTCCTGTACGTGGGATTGGTGTATTGCATTCATTGTGTAAGATATAGAATACTAAGAATTAACTTCAATGAACTTCCTGCCTTCTTATTTTTCATTGTACTATAAAAATTTTTGGTGTTTGGAGCAGATGATAAAGAGTAGGACTCCAGCTCAGAACGGCAATTAAATTTTGGTCTATGCCAAATAACTAGATGAGATAGGTTGTGCCATGGGACCGAAAATGCTGCTATTATTCGAGTTTTCAATTTGTGAGCTGAACAATTTTCTTATCACCAACTTCTAGTTTGGAGTAATTCAACGCAAAGTTTTCATGGTTCAACCTCTCATAAGGTACCGATATCTTCTATTTTCTCTTCAAATATTAAGAATATCCACTTTGGCATCCAATCGCTTTGACTTTTAGTAGTACGGATGTACTAATTATGCTAGTTCGTCATCCTTATATTTCAGTAAATTTTCATGTTGGTTATTGGTCCACTTCAACTTGTATTTTATTCATCCCCAATGAGAAATGGCGTTAATTTTGTTGCAGACATAGTTTGACATGGGGTTTCATTTGTTAGAAACAGTGATATGGACTAGTCTTAGTAGACTGGATCATATGGTTGTCCTAATCTACGTCACAAATCTGCAATACAAGTGTGACAAGGTGTAGGTGTAGGTGTGGATGTGCTAGAGAATTGGTAAAATGAATCTGTAGGTCTAAGATCGTCTTTCGAACATTTGTTTCATGATATTAAAATATCAATTTTATCCATTTATTAGATATCAAAATGATTTTCATGACATTTTCTTTATAAAATTTCGTATCTTTCTTTGGTTCTAATTGATGATTGAGAGTTTGATTTGAGCCATATAAAGTATGAAATCATAGTTGAATATGCACTCAGTGTGCAAGGTGTCAAATACTTGTTAATTTCTTCCTTGCCATTTTTTCGTTATTTTGAAATAAAATCACCTTCAAGAATGGAATATATTAGGCATAGAAACTGGCCAGGTCTTCATCTGAACAATAAATGAAGGGTTTCAATGATCGTTGGCTTGTTCTGTTATGCTACTTCGTTTCACTAGTTTCAAACGATGATTTGACGTTTAATTTGGGCATATATTTTGTTGTTTCTAGTCATACCGTCGCAACAGACAACCATATTATGTTTCTCGTGCCATTTTTTATAATGACCCTTCAGCTTTAGTTAATTGTGGAGCATTACAAATTTATGCTATTAATGCTTTTTCCCTTTTCTTCCCCAGGACTGCAAAGTGGAATGTTTGCTTTACCTTGTACAATCTGCACAAGAACACTACATACACGTTAGGATAGTACAGAAGTTTTTGCGATTCATGTATTTGGGGAGTTATTTATGTACCGACAATTTTGACAATATTAGAAGTTATAATACAGCAATAAAATATTTTACAAATGGGATTCTCAAGAATTTTTTTAGCGATAGTCATGATATAACGAAATCAGTCGTATTAGATAATTATATTTTTGCATTTTATGATGAGTGCTTTTATCCAAATGGTGATCTTAGCAACTTCATATCTTTCTTTCCTTATTGCTCTTGCCCTTGATTGGCGTATCCTACTTAGTGGTGGGATTATTCTAGCTTGTATAATGGGAATTACTTGGTTGGAAGAATTGGGTAGCACGGGCTAAAATCTCATTTGTTATATTCAAGTACTATATACCAAACATGTACTAACTTGTT
This sequence comes from Fraxinus greggii, assembly GCA_903798315.1. Taxonomy (NCBI): domain Eukaryota; kingdom Viridiplantae; phylum Streptophyta; class Magnoliopsida; order Lamiales; family Oleaceae; genus Fraxinus; species Fraxinus greggii. The sequence continues at coordinate 2,834 of CAIGRK010327473.1, read as the reverse complement.
TACAGTAGAATTGAACAAAATAAATATAACAATATTCGCATGTTTCTGTTGAATTAGCATCATGCTTTGATCAGCTTGTACTCTTGATTGTATTCAGGGTCGAAAATACCATTTCTCCCTACTGATCCTTCTTTACGGTTCGATGAAAATTTGTAAATTAAATTACTAAACACAATTATCTTCATGTTGGGATATGGTTGTCGGTGGTGGTGGTGTTGTATAGGCGATTACGGTGTTGTTGAGGTTGTATAGGTGATTACAGATGTATGTGCGCGTAACTAGACAATATTCAGGGGAAAGAAGGGTTGTATCTTGTCGATGTAGTGTATTGTGCATGCCAAACACGTTTTGTAAGCACTCATATTTCAAATAAGTCATTAAAAACGTTCAAAAGCAAAAACATCTAATAAATATATTTTTCTGTGCTTTAATGCAAACCCATTTTGACTAATGAATTTAAACACAACCATCTTTGCAAATAGTGGTCACTAACATATAAAATAGGGCAATAAAATTTAAAGAGGGAAAATTGAACTATTTATCCAACCTATGACCGTTGTAAGTTTTTAGTGGATTTGCATGTTAAGTGATCAAGCGAATCACTTTAATCGATAAAAGAGCTCAAAATTAAATACTTTCTTAACTTTGGGCAATCAAGATTGCCCAAATCGATCAAACAAGTAAGCATATGTTGAAATATCTTAGAATGTGACGATACACTTTATTCAAGAAGTATACATTTCTACAAATCTTGAAAAGAACAATTATCGATCCTTCAAAAGACTCCCAACCTTTAGTTTATATATATTCATAGTTCCTTAATTCCGGCCCAAGTAATTGACTAGACATTCTCTTCTTTACCTTTGTTACACTTGTACAAGACACGAACTATTAGTAGTTTGGACCAACCCATTCACTTTTCATGGTCAAACTCTCTTCTATGCCGTCTTGTAAATTTTTTATTAGATTTCAATTTACTTGTCTTGATTCAATTCTCGAGTCAACGGAGTCCAAAAAATGGATTCCACTCAATTGAATGTTCTCAACATTAAGAATAGAAAACAAATTTATATTCAGATCTACCACAAAAAATTTAAAGGTCATTGTAGCATACTTTAAAGTGAAAAAACCTTTCTCCCATCCAATAAATAAGATATGCAAGACAAACAAAAAAGAAGCTTCAAATTTACTTTACAAAAGGAGAAGAGCGAGAGATGCTGTCAATGCGTCAGCCTCCACTTCCTCTTTACCCGAGAAAATCTTTCCCTTTCCTCCCAAAACCCAAAAAAACTAAACAGTCCATTCAATGTCAGTTTCCAATTGGAAATAAAAATATAAAATCCCATGCAATAAATTCGCGCGTCATAGTATGGTAAGATTATTCAACCATATTACGATCGTTGGAACTCATAACCATTTAAAAGACGAACACCTCGAATACCAACTGGGTAAGAAAGAGTGGGTGAACTGATCTATCGTGATTTGAATAGTTCAAGTTGCTAATGTTATAATTTAAATATGCTATTCTACCACGTGTTCGAACCACTCAAAATACAACTCCTCAAACACCGGGTGAGTAAGAGAGATTGATACGACATTTGAAGTGTTGTAATTTGAATGGTATGACGTCTTAATTATCATGATTTGAATGAATCATCCTACCAAGTGTGTATATTTAATTGTCCGGCTTAAAGTTTCTTTGATACCTGCAGAGAATATATATTGGCACACAAAAGTTTGCTTACATTTGTATACGTACATAGCCACCCTTTCTTACCCTTCCTACGTGCATTTGAGATTCCCCTTACTTTCCCCTCTTCAATCCCTCAATTTCAGCTTAAAGAATCTTTGAGTTTTAACTCTCATCCCATTCACTTAAACCTCGGTTTCTCCTCAAAGGGACTCAATTTTCTTGTATTTTTCCCCCTTTCTTCAACTCCTAAATTTGCAGGCTCACTTCCCAATATAATTTTTTTTATATTTGTTAGTGCATGTGCGTGTTTAATGGCTAACATGATTGGAACACAAAAAAATGGGTCTCAACAGAGCCAGGGTTCAAGTTCATACAACGGAAATTCTGTGCATGGACTGGAGGGTGCCATCCCCACGTTTCAGCACCAACAGACAATCTCTATGGACTGGACACCAGAAGATCAAGCTATTCTGGAAGAAGGACTTGCCAAGTGAGCGAATTTCATATATGCATATGTTTGTGTGTGAATTTTCTCTATTTTCTATAACTATTACTTTTGGGTTATTAGAATCTTGTTGGGTTTTGTGAATTCTTGATGGTATAGTGCTTTTAACTATCAATTAGTTTGATTTACTTTTAGTTTTTTCACAGGTTGATTCTCTTTGGCTTTCTTGGTTCTTGTCAAGAAATTAAAGAATTGGTGAATATAATTTAAGTTCTTTAGACTTTTCTTTGCGGGTTCTTGCTTATGAACGCATGCACACAAACTGACGCGCAATCTGCATTTTTTTTTTTTTGAAATCATGTGATTAGTTTAAATTTTTTCCCTTTATTTAAGTTTGCTTTTTTGGCACTTTAAAGTTTCTGTTGTCTTCCTGGTCACGAGCCCTTTTCTCTGATTGGTTTGTGCATTTGATGTTTCTTCTTGTGGAATTCTGTGTCGCTTTCTTGGTTATAATGATTTTTACTACTTTTAAATGGTCTTTGTTCTGTAATAATCTATTTTGAAGTGATTATTATCATCTTCTTGCAATATGGATTAAAGTTGAGTCATTCAATTACGTTTACATGAAGAAATGCATGTAATAGTTCGTATATTAAGGGTTTGCTTGTGATCCTTTTTTGAAAAAATAGATTTTGT
>CAIGRK010327453.1:0-13054 GCA_903798315.1 Fraxinus greggii | reverse complement strand
GTCTTAAATACTTTATGCCTGTACATCTGTCTATGCACAAATGTATGCATCAATTTTGGCAGAGCTAACATGTTATTTAACTTGACTGATGTCGACTTTCTATGAAGAATTATAACGTTAAGTTGAGGACTAAAATGTTCTATTTTAAAGTTGAAGATCAACTTCCTAGTTGTCGTGATTGTATTTCCAACCAATTCAGGTGCATGTGTTGGAAAATAAAAATAAAATGAAGTGAAGACAATTGTAACACAAATTTAATATATTTCAATTCCCTAATTAATTTTTTCCAATTGAATTGGTGGTAAAAAAAAACCTTAATGACTATTGTAAGATTTTTATGTTAATGCAAATTAACGTAGAATTGAAATCCCTTCTCAACTTAGTACTATATTAGATGTCCTCTTCCTATTTCACATACAAACCTTTGAGAGCTCTCTCCTCTCCATTTTTCTCTCTTTGTTTTCAAGAGTTTTATTCTTTATATCTTAGATAATTATTTTCTAGTTTGGTGATATAATTGTAAGCATTCCCAGTTCGTCTAAAGTAATGATGAGGTGTTAGTCTTTTGAGAGCTCTCTCCTCTCCATTTTTCTCTCTTTGTTTTCAAGAGTTTCATTCTTTATATCTTAGATAATTATTTTCTAGTTTGGTCATATAATTGTAAGCATTCTCGGTTCGTCTAACGTAATGATGAGGTGTTAGTCCTCTTGCACCACAGTAGGAGCGAATTTGTTTTAAAGAATCTGTGTGCAACACAGATTTCGATTATTTCCAATACCGCTATTATATAAATTTCATCTATTTTATTGTTACTTAGTTACTTTGTTCATTGTAATGTTTCTTTCCATTACTTTATTTATATAATCGTAACTGTATTTCTAATTTTCTTTTATATTTTTCCTCACATCCAGTACATAATTCTGAAAAAAAGAAGAAAGAAACAGGTTTCCTCCACAATTTTCTAGATTCATATGTACTTTTAATTCTTCGTCATTGTTCATACCTCGGGACAAGGATCTTGCCATTAAAGGCATGCTTGTCATTCTTTACAAAATTAAATTGTTTGCTACAGTATCATTTCTCCACTATACATTCATATAATAAAATATTCTATACACAAACCAATAAAGTTTCCTTACTTTTTAACCACACATTTTCCAAAAAATACTATTACATAACTCATTATTTACAAATAAATTCTATCAAATAGGCACTAAAAGTGACAACAGTTAACATTTTCAAGAGGCTCAAGCTACACGAAAGCTATATGTAGTGGTTGAGTTGAGCAATTGGACCAAATACAAAATTTACAACAACTATGATTCTTTCTTTTCTTTGGTTAATCTAAAAGAGCAAATCATGTTGACTTTAGCGATCATTCTTGTTTTAATATGTTTTACTTCAACTAATGTTCAAAATATGAGCAATACAGAGTTTAAATTTAAAATTTGGAAATGGAAACAGTCTATTTATATTTAGTAACCAGTTAGTTAGACATTCAGATCTATCAAAATCACACACGTCTAAAAATAAATTGATCGTACAAATGATTATAATTTTATCAAAATAAGACAATATGAAGAATGAATGTGAACATTATAAGATAGGTACCAGACGCGGAGAATCGACTCTGAGATGTTATTTTTATGAAAAATTGCAACCACTTTCCTAAACTTTGATTTTGTCTGTTTGAGTTTTTGAACTTTGACATTTGAATTCTAACCTTTGATTTTCAGAGTACTAAGGAGTTTTGTTTTTTTGTTTTTTTTTTTAAAGTAGCACTGTCCAATATAAACATTAGTTTCGGTTCAAAGACAAAGATCAAAATAACTTGAATGATGGTGTCTTGCTATCAGTATAGCAAAAATCATTCGTCAATTATAATAAAAATGTATCTCTTATATGATAGATGTGAATTCTATCGAAATTTGAACTAAAACAATTTACACGAAACTCAATCGTTAACTATAAATATTGCAATTTTGCTTAAAATGTTATTCAAATATAATATAAACTTCAAATGAATAGCTATTTTTACCGAACACCCCACCTCCACCAGCTACCGAGAGAGAGAGAGAGAGAGAGAGAGAGTAACCAGATCTATCAAAATCAAGATAATATATTGATGTTACGAGTGAGCGTATTATTTCTTTGAAAAAAGACAAATAAAAGTAGTGTGCAGGAGACGTGGAGAATCGACTGCGAGATCTACCCTGTCTTTTAACCATGTCCTAAAAGCGCGCTTAGGTGTGGAGGTACCTGCAAAATGTCACGTATTGACAGTAAATGCAAATTAAACGATCAACTGTTAAGTTATCCGTTTTATACGTGACTAGACGCGACTAAATGCTCTTTATTATTATAATTTTTTAGAAGTCTTTTATTTGACTTTAATTTTAAATTTTTTTCTTTAAAAACGTATATTGACTAATTGTAGGAATTAATAAGTAAATATAGTATTTTATAATTTTAAATGTTTGGTATATATTATTTTAATTATTAAAAATTTAAAATAATATTAGAAATCGGAAAATGTTTTTTACGCCTAGATCTAGCATAGACTCTTAAAGTTTGAAGTTTAGTGTCCACATCTAATCACGCTTTTTAGAATAACTTCAAATAGTAGTTTCGGACAATATATTGGGATTATTGAGTCAAATAGTATTGAATGAAGTTAGCAATGTGATATAAAATTTGAAAATGGTGTTTCAAATGGTCGACTTTAAACGAGTATAATTTTTGCTTCGATCGTCAGTTTTGTCTTTGGAAATTGCATAATAAATTATGACGGGAAATCTTTGCAGTCTTACTAAGAACTCCACCTCACAACCTTGAATGACCTTCCTATATTATGCACAAACTTGGGATCAAGAAAATATGAAACTCGACCAATTTAGATGAGGATTTTTATGAGCGAGTTTGAAAATGTTGAATTCTAATTTAGAATATGTTCTTTTTGGTGGATAAATTTAAGATGAATCTTAATATTTGAATTAAATTTTCTATCCACCAATGGATTGATATGTCATGTTATCGGTGCTTATTAGTCATTAGATATACACACAATCTTATGGATCCCAATGAAAGCAGTTTAAATCACAATTTTTGTTTACGACTCCAAGTGGCAACAACAAAAGCCAAGGGACCTGAAGGAAATCAGGCAAAAAAAGATGAGGGAAGCCGCGGCTAGACCGTGACTCAAAATCTATTCACGTACAGTTCACAGCCCATCATATTCTTAAAAAATTATTGTAGATGCCAGACTGCCACTACCAATTTGCATGTCTGTATTCTTTCATCCCCACCTTTTCTTTTCCTATTATGGAAAATCCTATATTCACCGGGAGTATCTGAGGTAGATAAGAAACCTCTGTAAAACAAGAATTGCTGCACGCACACACACACACACACACACCCTCTCTCTTCCCCTTTTTAAGCCCAAAAAATTATATGCAATTTGGACAGAATCCCATAAGAAAAGTCTGATATTTTTCTACCTTCAGAAGCTCTTTTCGAAAAGTATGAAATCTGTCTCAATCTGTTTCTCTCTCCTATTCACACACAAACACGGTGTATGGTGTGTATGTAGAAATGCATGATCTACTAATCCCATAATTCGGGACTCTATGAAATTTTAATTTTTGAAAAGTTCAAACTTTTGCCTCAATTTCTTGGAAATTTTTCTGTTGAGGTAAATTGATTCTTGACCTTTGTCTCTATGCCTACTTCTATATTTAGCCTCCACTCAAGCCCGTAATCTCTGCCAACACATTCCGTAATTGAAATTTATTATGTAGTTGTGAAGAGATGCTGCTTATGATTTTGATGACAACCAATTATTAATTGATTTCAAAAAAATCCTGCACATGCAGCAATCACATGCTTGCATCTAAATTTGAACCAATTCGTGTTTTGATCCCATCATTTGTTTTCTAGATTTGTTTAGGCATAGATATATTCGAAGGTGATATTTTCTTTAGATTTCGAAGCCTTGAGGAGTGAAAGATGAAGAACTTGGTTTCGGATCAGAGTTTTTGCATAGAGAGTGAGGGAGAGGATGAAGAGAAGGCATACAACAAAGGTGAGGAAGATACAGATGGAAATGATTCTGATTCTTCCAATTACTCCAATGATGATGATAACTACAATCAACGCCAACAAAGTAAATACAACTCCCAGTGGCCTCAAAGTTACAGGTATATTTCACACGTTTGCATGTGTCACTGTTTTCTTATCTGCTGTGCTGTGTTTTATGATGATTTTAATTTTAGTCTATTGGTTCTATTTTGATTATTAATAAAAAAATAATAATTGTGAAATGAATTTTGTTTTATGATGTTTTATTCTTGTGTACATACATAATGTGGAGTAAGAATCGTCTTTTGTTAAGTATAATTCTTATCTTGTGTTGCTTTCTATTGTACTTCCAAATACTAAATCTGTTGAAAACACTTGCTACAGGCAATCAATTGATCTATATAGTAGTGTCCCGTCTCCTAGTCTTAACTTTCTGGGGACACCATCATTGTCCCGCTTAGGCAGCTCATTCGTTTCCTCATCACTTACGAGGAGACACACTCCCGAGATATTACCTTCTCTGAGCAAACCTCTCATACCTGCCGTAGAGGACGATACAGCGCAAGATAGATATACTTCCCATCCTCCCTTTGCGCCTACTCCAACAAGGAGGCCTAGCATAAATAAATCCGGTATTTATGAGAAAACTTCGAAGGTCTCACATGAACTTCCAATTTCTCGCCAGAGCTCATATGGACAGGCAGTGATAAATGGTATGTAATTTGAATATGGTTTCATTTCTCAATTAAAGATGCAGATAGTAAGATTATCTTTGTTACAAATATAGCGAGGGGAAAACTCTGTTTGGCTGATTGATGATTTTATGCTTAGTATCTGGTACTCTCCTAAGTAGAACAAAACACTTCCAATTGCTGTATTTTATGCCTTTCACTGCATATTGGTAGCTACCAGTGGTCATTTAATGCCCCTTTATCAAATAAAACTGGAACTCAGTTTACGATTGCGATTTCATGCAGGGATGAATGTTCTATGCGGAGTTGGAATCCTTTCTACTCCTTACGCTGTCAAACAAGGAGGGTGGGCTGGACTTTCTATATTGTTGATTTTTGCGGTGCTCTCTTTCTACACTGGGATTCTCCTACGTTACTGCTTGGACAGTGAACCCGGCCTTGAAACATACCCGGACATTGGCCAGGCTGCCTTTGGTACTGTTGGACGTGTTGCAATATCCGTAAGTCTTGCTATTCCCTACATACATTTCTTCTTGTAATGTTCTATCTGCCTTAGCCATAAGATTGACAAAGTTCTACATTGGCTGTCAACCTAGTGCTACCCTCGACCTTTAGCCGGCGTGTGACGGCTATGAATAATACAAGCAGACCTTTTTTTAATTTGAAAAAAAGCTATAATTTCTGAAAATAGAAATAGATTGCTTACTTGCCTCAGTATGTGATAAAATAAAATAGAGCATGTAATATTTCTGCAACTTCACAAGACACTAGTTCAAACCCGTAGCATTACTAGTACACACTTTGTCTCATTCCATGGTTCGTTTTTTTTATCCAGTCAGCTTTTCTTTGGTAAGTTCGTTTTACACCCTCAGCCTCCCCCCACTTATCGTAAGTTTGCATAGCCTCACCACAGCCTTTGGGGTCAAATCAAGCCAGGGGGAAAACAAGCCAATATGATGTGGGGGTAATCATTTTCACGAACCCTTTATTCGATGCCAATGTTGTAACTTAACTCCATAAAGAAAAAACAAGATAGTAGCTTAACTTTGCTTTACTTCTTCATGACATCCCTAATGCTTGATTTAAACAATTTCTTTCAGTATGCAATCTTATACACAATTCTTTTAGAGCATAGTTTGATTTTTTTTTTTTAATTATTTTTTTTCTCTCTCTTACAATACTTCAGCCTTATTTTGATTAAACAAGGCACTAAGTTCCAGAAAGTAAAATAGTTTTCCTCGAACTCAATGTTATCTTCCTCGCTTATCTTCTATCATGATTTTTATCATTATATTACTTGCTCTTTAATTTATTAAGTTGAATAGAGAATCAATGCGCATTGACTGGTTGCTGAAGCTGAATTCTGTAATATTTTGTGGATGCAGATAATTTTGTACGTTGAGTTATATGTAAGTGCATCTGGGAACTCTGTGGAATATATATCTTGTTCAATATCCCTAACCATGCATATTGAGATAACCTATCAGAAGTTCATTTATCCTGGTGATTTTATCCCCAAAAATTATTCCTTCTTAATCACCCGGGCAATTCTGTGAGTTGCTAATGCCTTTTTCATACTAAGTGAATCATGTCACTAAATGTATATGTTTTCATTTATGTTACAACAGCTCCCAATTCTTCTTCTGCCCAATCCTGGAATTCAACTTCCAACTGTTGGTTTTTGATTGGCTATCCAACTTAAAAACTAGTCGATTTCAATTATGCATGTGGCCACTGGTTTCTAAAACTGTCTCAGTTCCAGCAGATTCTGTCTGGATATATCAGTTCCCTCACGATTCTTCATTTTCTGTCAAATTATGGTACATTTACACAGATCTTAGGTCCTAATGGGTGCACATCTTGCCACATCTTAGCATTTACTAATATATGTGAATGAAATATGTTCTTGTGGGCATCAATTGTCTCTTTGTTGATCCCTGCAGGCTAGTTGCGTTGAGTATATTATTTTGGAGAGTGATAACTTGTCCTCTCTGTTCCCAAATGCACATTTAAACTTTGGAGTGTTTGATTTAAACTCTCGCCATCTTTTTGCGTTGATGGCCACCCTGGCTGTTCTTCCTACTGTTATGTTACGAGACCTGCGTGTTCTTAGCTACATATCTGGTGAGTCTATTTATTGAAAAAAAATTGTAGCTTTTATCTTAAATAATGTGTTGAAAATGTGAAAATAGTAAAGTTTTTTATTCTGTAAATATTGCATTTAACAACTTGATCCCACTAGAATAAGTTAGAAGATAGAGGTAGACCAAAAGTAATATGATCAAATATTATTGCAAAAGAAACTTTGTTTCATTGAATCTTTCCAGTAGACAATCCATCAAATGGACTTGAAAACAAGGATTCGAGTACCTAACCTCAAAATTATATACTAAGTATACGGCCTTGTAAATTCACACCAGCAAAGCTATTTTGTATATGCCCAGTTTCTCCACATAATACACGCCACTAGAACCTTGAAAATAGTCCAAAAGATTTGAAGTACCCTCACATGGCATTTTCTTTGGCTAGCACGAGTTCACGATCCTTGTTGAATCATTGGTGTTCAATTTTCTCTTGCAAAATTTTCAGCTGGAGGAGTTATTGCGTCCATTTTGGTGGTTGCATGCTTGTTCTGGATTGGCTTAGTTGATCAAGTTGGCCTCCATACAAAAGGGATGCCGTTGAACCTCTCTACTCTTCCGGTTGCTATTGGTCTGTACGGTTTTTGCTACTCGGGACACGCTGTCTTTCCCAATATCTATACATCAATGGAAAAACGGAGCCTGTTCCCTGCAGTCCTCCTAGCAAGGTATAGCAAATATCCTAAGCATTTTCTCATACCATCATATTGAGAACTTCTTTACTATAATATTGTTCTCCAACTTAATCAACAAATGTGGGAAAATTGTAAGGAGGGTTTATTTATTTTCCTGTTATTACTTCTAAACTTGTTACTCAATCACGAATGCAGTTTTGGGATTTGCACTCTGATGTACGCGGGAGTTGCTGGTATGGGATATACAATGTTCGGAGAAACAACGCAATCACAGTTCACTCTCAACATGCCTAAAGATTTGGTTGCGTCTAAAATTGCTGTTTGGACAACGGTACGTAAAAAGAAAACATTCATGCTGTAGTTTTTTCCTAATTGTTATCATAACATCGTCATAATTGCTTAATAAGTTGTAACATTCGTTCCATATATCTGATAATTCTCGCTGTTCTTGGACTTTTTAGTCTTCCTTTTCGAATAAGAAACATGAATTTATTAATTATGGAGGCATAAGATAAATACTTATAGGCAGGAATAATTAAAGAAAAAGTATTGCCTTGAACTCATTATACGTAGAAATCCATAATGACGCAAGAACTGTCAATAGTCCCACTGTTTCTCACTTTCTCTATGTCAAATCACCCAAATATAGAACGTTTCAGCCTTTTGAAAACCCATGAACAAAATTTTGTGAAAAATGTTAATTATATATACGGCTGATTCCCTTACACTTCTTTTGAGCTCCCAATTGTTGTTTTATGATTGTTGCACTCTAAATTAAAAGTAAAACTAAATTTCTGTTTGGGATTTTCATTGACGTTGAGTTAATGTTTAATCTGGGGTTGTTTGCACGAAATGGAGCTTTGATTGTGCATCTCCAAGTCCAATTTTAGAACATGGTTATAACTTGTTTTTCTACCTATTCTTTTGCAGGTGGTGAATCCATTTACCAAATATCCTTTTTCTGTTTCAACGGCAATAATTTGCCTTCTCGTGGCACTTTCTTAACGAAAAACAAATAACAGGACAGCAGCCTCAGATTCAAAGACTCGGGGCTCTAAGAAACTTAGAATAATTAAGCTATATTTCTTTTCGTTTCAAGTAAGGTAGTTAAAATTCAACATGGCAGATCATATCAGGTGAAAAAAGTAAACTCGGATGGGAAAAAAAAAATAAATTCTTTCTTAACTAGAAATACATATGCATTAACCATATCCCCAGTGGCATTGAGTTTGGAGGAATTGATACCGGCAAATCATGCAAAATCCCATTTGTATGCAATCCTCATCAGAACAGCGCTGGTGATATCTACGTTGATTGTGGGTCTTATCATCCCGTTCTTCGGTAAATTCTCGTGCTTGACTCTATTTTTTTCTTAGAGAACGTGCCTACTTATATCGTTTCTTTCTATTTGCTAATTTGTTTTCCTTCATATGATGGGAATTTCTCTAGATTATCTTATATCTGTTCTATTATACAGGTCTGCTGATGGCTTTAATCGGATCCCTACTAACAATGCTAGTTGTAAGTACTCTAATCTTGTTTTTACTTGCATTTTATCTTACTTTCATTCTCTTCTTCGGCTTCAATGCCGGTGCACTTGCTTTGTGTTAAACTGAACTTTCATTTTCAGACGTTAATTCTTCCATGCGTTTGTTACCTCAGCATTTTAAGAGGGAAAGTAAGCGTCTTCCAGGTAAAGCAAAGGGTTTTCCATCATATTTATGGCATACCGTGTTACTAATGAAACCTTAATGCTTAATCCCTACTGAGCTATAGTAATCTGAAAATTTAACAAGAAACGAACAAAGAATATATAGATTTATAGCGATTCACCTTCAACGTGAAAACTGCGTTCACGTGTTGTAAGAAGATGAAGAATACAAGTTTTCTCATGCCTCTCTTGCAGGTAAAACGACCCCCTATTTATGTTGTCCAGCGTACTGATTATCCACGTAAAACCAAGTTTATGAAGGCCTAATAATCATTAATTCATAGCAATTGCTTTATGAAAACACTCAACAGATATCATTTTCATTCTCATATGAATTTGGAGCATGACTGCTTTTTTACTAAATCAAAATTCTTGCTATATATTGATTTCTTATCTATTTATTTTACGATACTATTTTTGCAGAGATTGATGTGTACATTAGTCATTGTAGTAGGTGTCATATCGTCGGTGTTTGGAACTTACTCAGCCATGTCGAAAATTATCCAAAATTTAAGCTGATGCTTTTTGTAATACGTTCTATAGAACTAGAAGCAACTTGTGTCTTCAATCTGCATAATCTTCATTGTTTGTTCTATTTTTCAAAGGGATATTGTTTTTTTCCCCTTGTGAGTGTTTTAAAGAGAGTTTACGTAGGGCATAGGCTAATCTGGAGACTTTTTTTGACATCTTCAATATCAAGTCATTTCATCAAGATCTGGTTGCAATATATTCTTTCATCATAGCAAATATTAATTTGAAAAGCAATCAAAACAATCATATTTATGGTTATTCACTTTGAACGTAAAAGTTCCCCGTCTACTTTTTTAAATTTTAAAGAATAATGAAATAGAAACGAGTCTCTTGTAGTTGGCACATCAGGTCACCAACATTTGGGTAGACAATAGCCTCATACACAATCTTATGATTTTGTGAAGACTGGCGATTTTGTAAAAGGTTGCTTGATTTTGATCATTGAAAAATGTTAGTTATTCTCGTATTTAAATGTTCTCTATCTTACTGGAGAAAATCATTTCTTCTGACAGAAGTTGCATTATGACAAAATAATTCTTTTTGTTATTTATGCGTAAGAAAAAAAATCCCAAAGTGGGTCAAATCGATACAGAAAGAGAAGTAACAAACATGAAAATAACAAAAAGTTTAAATGAATTTATAAACTCCGTGTCTTCCTCAATCTCTCCGACCTGACTTTTAATTCTTCCTTTTTTTTTTTTTTTGTGGTCAATTCTGCGGAATAAAAATTCCAGGGTGGGCCATATCTATACAAGAAAAAGCATTACCAAGAAAAAATGAACAGAAATATGAATCAAATAAACAAATAAAGATTTCCCATTTTTTCTACAATCTCTGCGATCAGGGCTTTACTCGCATTCTGCGTTTCCCCATTCCTTCAGAAGAAATTTAAATATGTCTAGTTTTGAAGTATTTCCATCAATTAAGACACCTTTTAGAAGAAACCCAGTTTTGTATAATTCAAACAGTTCAATTTATTCAAACGGAAAATCCATTTTCTTTGGTGCTGAAAATGTTGAGAATTTTACAAAGAAAAACGTATTAGCATTAAGTTATCATGGAGAAGCTGGGTCTATTGTTCAACAAGGTCATCACAATTTACCGCTATCGGTGGAGCTTGATCCCATTTCTGGAGAAGCCCAGTTCGATCGGGTCATTGCTGAGGCTCAACAGCTCGACGAATCAATTGTAATTTTATGGTATGAACTTAGGGTTGCAGTTTGATTTCCCCCCTTTTAGTCTTCAATTGTTTTTGTGGTATTTTTTCAATCTATTGATCAATTTTTTTCGTTTTAATTTTGTTAGTTCAAGAAGAATTCAATGTAAAAAATCGATTATTTTTTCCTGATGGATTTTAGTTTACTTTATTCTTGTTATTGTTACTATAATTTCATGTTAAATTTACAATTTGAAATTGAGATTTCACTACTTGAATTCATGCAAATTCTTGGATTTGCCTTCAATAAGTAATGTTGCCAAGAAAAATCCCGAATGGGGGGGATACCTTGTACGGAAGATCTTTTACTTCATAAACAAAGCTTGGAATTTTGATGAATGTCTACCATGTAAGAGAACTTCTAAATGATATGAAGTTCTGATATTTCTTCGACCGTGTTGAGATAAGATGAAAATAGGACCCGAGACAATTTTTTAGCCATTTCCGCATAAAATGGCAAGAGACTTTATGGATTAAAATGAGCTAACATCTATCCATGTCTGCTGCACTTATGACTTAACTATAAAAGCTACTTGCTTATTTGACGCAGATTATCCAAACATATACTCTAATAAAGTGTAACCAGAAGCTGGGTGTCTTAAAAGTACTACATATCATGAAATTTATACATTTCAATGAGGTTTATTCATAATAGGAGTCCAGATTCATAACAGAAGTCCAGATAATGTATGACTAGAAGAAATGGCGACGCAGCACCAGTGCAGGATTAACTGGCACTCTTGGACGGTAAGTTTTGATGTATTTGGTGTATAAAAGCTTGGCACGGGTAGGTAATTATTTGGAATTTAACAAACAAGAAACAAAAGTTTCTTGAGGTTGAGAAAGAAATCTCATTGGTGTGGGCAGAATTCCGTGAACAGCATCCTTGTTTGGTTAGGTTATTGAAGGGAGAAACTGATAGAATTTGTAACAAGTTTGTATCAAGTTAAATTGGTTTGATTTTGAAGGTAAGACACAATTAACTTGCTGAAAATAATAGGAGCATAGCAATGGAAGATCATCAAACCTAGGATTGGTCCTCGACTACTATCGAGAGAAACATAATTATCTGATTGATAATGGAGTTATTGAAGGTTGCTGATATGTCCAAAGTAGAAATAGCTGCTATGTTGTAGCAATGTTATAATTCTACGTGGTAATGGTTGTATAGATTGTTTAAAAAAAATTATGAGTAATATCATTGTCACTGGTGGTTTTTGATCATTTGTCATCATGATCATGTATTGCAAAATGCTCCACATCCATGCATGTAGCATAATTTAAATGCACAGTTGTCACCAACAGCTGAAGAAGCAGTTGTACAAGTCGAGCATGTGATGAAGGATTTTCTTATTGGATTGATTCTTAGCCTTTTCTGGATTGGATGGATTCTCTCTGAAGCAAATCACATTTGGGGGTTCTTTCTATGTCAGAGTAAAATGAAAACTTAACTCTGCAATTAAACTCTGCATGTCAATGTCTGTTTGTGAATGTGTTGGAATTAGATAGGAAAACAAGATATTGGAAGTACACTCTTTGTAAGAAAAAGTAATTTAGAAAGTCCTTCGGGAGAATTTACAAGGTCAAGATGGAGAAGAGGATGTATACCAAAACTGTGAAGCCAGAAGCCGAGAGTTGCTAATATTGTTGTCTCTCCTCTCTTTTTCATGTTAGAATTGATAGCAAGAATACCTGTCAAAGGCAGAGAGGTTCTGGAAGCAAGAAAATAGCAACAAAGATTAGCAATCGAAATCATGATAATTTTAAATTTGAAGAGGTCTACTTAAAAGTAAATCAAACAGAAGGGAAACTAGTCTTGCAACCATGAATAGGTATTCATTTTCATGCATTGACTGGCATTGTTATTAGAAGTCACTAAACTATTTTAGATTTGTGCTTCTTTGACCTTTAAGGTAATCGCATGAGCTACTGTGACTTGCCTAAGAATGTTACTTCTTTGTATACAAAATTCTCTCTCTCTCTCTCTCTCTCTCTCTCTCTCTCTCGTCATTCATTTTTGCCTTTTTCCCCTTTTATAAGAGGGATCTGCA
>CAIGRK010327435.1:0-10616 GCA_903798315.1 Fraxinus greggii | reverse complement strand
CGATATATTGTTGTGTGGAGGTTGTAGAGGAGAGTGAGACGAGGCTGGTGGTGGTGGGATCCAGTGGCCTAAAGTTTCATTTCTTCTTCTCGTACCAAATAAAGTTTCAAATGTTTGGAATTGTGGGTGATACATAAAAAAAGAAAAAAAAAATTGGGTACAATTTGTAAAAGAATAAAAAGTTTATATACTAAAAATGCAATTATTACTTTTAATTTTTGACATTTGTACTGTTCTTAACGGAAAATCTAACGGTATGGGGGTATTTCGCACAAAATGTTTTAAATATGGGGGTTTTCTGTGATTTTCAATAGGTAGGGGGTATATCGTAATTAGAAACGTTTTTAGGGGATTTTCTGCTATTAATCCTAATTTTTTTTATATTCTCATTACTCACGTACCTTTAGAGATAACGGAATATTCTTTTTCACCACATTTCGATTTTTGTTTTGCACAATAAATTTCTCTTGTTTTCAAAATTTTTTTAGTACAAGAGAATTTGTTGTGTAAACAAACGTTAGAGAACCTCCTTAAGAGTCGATTACGACATGGGATACCTCTGTTATTGTTTCTAAGATTTATCAAAACTTCCTTTTGACATGTAAACACTAAGGTAACAAGGATAAATTTGATGGTGTAGTTAGATCGATCTTTATAATTCAAGAGTAGAATGAGCACGTGTCCCCGTATTTAATTATTCAAATGTTTAGATATTGAATAGTATTAGAGTCAGATAAAAAACTTTAAGTTCAAGTCTCATTGTAGTCGATTGTATCTCATCATTAGACTTATTATTACAAGTAATAAAGTGATGAATTGAGCATCGTTCTCACAAGAACCGACTATCTGATTATTTTACTTTAATTAAACCACTCAAATTCAAGAAACGCAATTAATTATGAGGTTGATTGTATTAAATCTAATTGTCTACGAAAATAAGCAATTAAAAGTAAGCAAACAGACTCTTTAACTTAAATCAAATCACAAAATGCACTAATATCTCGAATCCACTATTATTAGTCTACTTTAATCCTCAATTAGCCTTTCCTTTTTCTTTAGAATAAAAATTTTCAAGATAAGGTATTCTAGAACGAATATATGTGATTGGGTTCATGAAAAGGAATAAAAGTCAAAATAAATAAAATATTTTTTGTTAGTAAATTGGTAATTGACTTGAATTTTGCACAGACGTGGATAAAATATTCCCTTTCAAAATGATGTGGGTTAGCAGAAAAACTATTTTTCTGAACATGATGGTTCAATGCAAGACTGGTACATTTTCTAGAATCACTTGAACTATTTGAACCAATTTTAATTGATCTAGTTCTAAATTGTAAATTGAGAAGTTGGTTCGGATATTTCAATGAAATTATTCGAGTTTTCATGTAATTACTAGAACCGAACTTGAACACAATTTGTCGGTTTCGATTTGTGTTAGAATCTATCCATAACATTTTTCCAAAAATCATGAGATGACAAACGAATATTTCTATTATTTAGATGGAATAGAAAAAATAAAATATCACCAAATACATATTTCAACAATTTCTTAATCTAGTGCGAGTGTGGTAACAAATACCATCAAATTCTAGTTGCGGCTCTACGCACGGCGCCCCATAGGGCGGCAATGCGTAAAGTACAATTAGGAGTTGTTATGAACGAGAGGGATATGATTCAATTATTCAAATGAATAAATTTGATTGATTAGGAAACTTATTTTGGACCTTACAAACTTGCTAGTTGTTGGGTGTTGCAAACTTGCTACTTGTTGAGGTGGGTTAATAAATAAGAATGAATAAATTATAAAAAAATTAATAAAAAGGACAAATTCGATTCTAGAGTCGGGGATCCATAGTTCTGGTTCAAGAACCAAGAACCATCCGAAACCGGTCGATTTCCGGCTCGAAAGTAATATTTGAAAATTTACGTAACAGTTTACCCTTTTTGTTTTAAAATTCTGAACATACAATAAAAACAAGTCGCAACTGAATTACTTTTAACTTTATTTTTCAATTAAATTTTTTTCAAATAATCATATACTTTCAAGTTTCAACATTATCGTCCGTCAGTCTCCTTCCGTTTGATAATAAAAAATTTCGATGACATGAGGAACATAATCGTGAATTATTCAAATGATCCCAAACATCAGAGAGAAACAACTTCGTGACTATTCAAAATTAAAAATTATAAGTTAAGTGAAACAATTTTCGATTTTTATCAACCCATTATCTAGCTTGTTCGTCTCCAGTATTTGCAGCTATCAAAAGGAAGGACAGCCCCCACAGTGGGATAACAGAACGGCAGCCGCCTGCAATATTTAAGATTGATTCCCCACTCTTTCTCTTCTTTTGATCCTTCGACAAACGATATAGATATCGACTTTTCTTAGAACTACCTCAAGTACGAACGCTAAGGAGCTGAATTCTAACAGAACTTTACCATAAAGCCTTGCCGAGGCTATCTGCTAAAATATATTACTGAAAGTAAATGCAAAACATAAGATTATCCCAGGAACTGTGTGCACACAATTATAGCATTACATCATCTCGTTTGTGCCTATATAATGTCAGTTCAAACAGGAAAATACAATGCACTTTCAGTAAGGAACAATGGATTCTATGAGCTCTTGAAGTGGAGCCAGCTCCTTCTTGTCAATCAGCCCAAACTCCTGCATTCGAAACATTCAAAGAAAATTTAAAAAGTTTCGTGACAATTGTAAATGGCTGAGGGCTCGACCTCACCACGGTACTGAAATGGTATGACCAGTCTTATTTACCATCTTTTTTATGTTAAAGAAGGAAATTATAAAGACACTACTACTTTTATAAAATATTCAAAGTCTGAGAAAGGAGCAGTGTGAAAAGATTATGAAAAAGAAAAAAATTTAGCTCCCAAGAATCGAAGAACTTACACAGGTAAACAGTATAAAATGCTTGAAGCAGGTATTTAGATGAGCCTCCTCCTTAAGACTCACAATCTTCTGAAAATGAGAGTGATATATATGTGCATATACACGGAACAGGCGTTTGAATATAGTCTTCACAACGTCCCTGAAGTTGGAAGGAAATGGCGTGCCTACAAATACCATATTCATTAATACGGTGTGCCAATATATAATACAGATGACTATCTTATACTCCAGAAAACCCGTAACGAAACACACTTGGGAAGCAGGTCAATTCTTACCAAGCTTTTG
The DNA here is from genome assembly GCA_903798315.1 of Fraxinus greggii. Classification (NCBI taxonomy): domain Eukaryota; kingdom Viridiplantae; phylum Streptophyta; class Magnoliopsida; order Lamiales; family Oleaceae; genus Fraxinus; species Fraxinus greggii. The sequence goes on along the minus strand of CAIGRK010327435.1, from coordinate 7,420 downwards.
AGGAAATATCGACTCATCGTCCAACTGGGTTTCGATCCAGTCCATCAAGTACTCGACATATTTAGGAGCTGAAACCTCGATGGGTTTCTTGATTTGTACACCGTCTGCCCATCTGTATTCATACCTGCCAAAAAAAAAAACAAAAAATCCGAGAGTTCAGTTATCAGTAGCATTTCTTCTTAAATTACAAATTTGTTAAAAATCTAAGCAGAATTAATGAAATTCCATAAATTATACTCTGAAAAGTTGGAAGTAGGATTCTCCTAAAGGTGAATATAAAAGCAATCACGATCATTATTCAAAAACCTTAAAACTTGTCCATGCCTGGGGTGCACAAGGCAAGCTTCTTCACTAGTGCAAAACTTACCAGTCAGATATCAACTTGTTCTTTACCTTTGGGATGTATTTTTCGGGTTTCTTTACCTTTCCCTAGGTTGGTTTTGCAACAGAAAAAAGTTTAAAAAACAAGAATGAATAAAATCTACAAGAAAGCTGTGAATATTTGTAGCTAACTTTTGTCCTATTAAATAGAAATTTTATTTTAGAAATTCCTCTATCAACTGGTAAGATGCTTGGATATTTGAACCAACACATCTCTCTCTCGTTTACCCCTTCCAACATGATAATGAACCTATCGAATGGCTACTCTGTGAAAGTAAAACCAAGTAATAATTACTCAGACGTACTTGGGACCAGCAGACATTGTTGGACAGTTTTCTGGCGTACAGAACTCTGTAAGGGTTCCATATAGCAGATTAACCTGGTTGAAGAAATCAACAGCTGGAAATTGAAAATAAAGTTTCAGTTTAAGTCCTGGGAGGAAATTCTTGTAGCATACAAGCAAAAGCAAAAATAAATGGATATGACTAGGACTGGTATGCATCAGTAACATCAATTATATACAGTAATGGAGTGTAATTTTTGAATTTACATACATTATTTCACATGTGCATTTCACGCTTTTTATATCCTCATTGTTTAGAAGTATTCCTTATCGGTGCAAGGACAACCAACTTCCTTTGAAAGTTTTGATTTCTTATTTTCATATGCAGTTTTCTTTTTTGGAACAAATTAAATGAAATTTGGATACAACAGACTTCGAGAAATAGAAGGGGAGGAAAAGAGAGGAGAATGGGTTGTTCCATAGGTTACAATAAGCAATATGAAAACCGGCCTAGACATTGACCCGTAAAGCTAAAGGATCAAGGATCTACTCCAAACCGAGGTCGATCAAATTGAAATAAATAAAAAAATTTATACACCACAAAAATAAGTTAATTTTTCATATTAACTAATATTATATAGACAAAAGCACCTAATAATAATTAAATTTCAGTACATTTATTTTTAAATTCGACAGATGGTCAAGTTCTTAATAATTTATATTGTTATAGTGTGTAATGAAATTAAAATAAAATAAGAAAGATAGAGTAAATTGAAATAGGAAAAAATTAAATTGACGAGATAATATTTTTTTGGGCTTGGTCCTCTTTCACATCTTTTCAAATAACAACATTAACTATAATTGCAACAACACACCTTTTTATATTAACCAAAAAATATTCCAATATAAATTTTCTTTTTTCTTTTTATAGCACTTCAACCTTTTAAGTCGTTCAACTTTTATAATAAAAAAATTAGTTTCATAAGAGTGCTTTACAACAATATTTTCTTAAACTCAATACTAAAGTGTATCTTTTTTTTCTTTTTTTTCTTTTTTAACCCCACATCTGATTCTTCTTACCACAGCATTGAAGATATAGGATATAAATGAGCAAGCCAACATATGGACAAATAACTTTTCTCAGCCTTCACATGCCTTGGGCTGGAAGTTGTAAAATTATTTTTTAAGTAACCAAGCCAACCAGCAGAACCGGTGAAACCGGTCCCGGGTCAGCCGGTTAGCTGTTGGACAGACCAATTGGCTGGTTTTTAAGCATTAACTGAACTAGATTTAGACACGTTCCCGGTTTTCCCAATTGAACTGGCGGGTCCAGTCCAGTGTTCATAACGTTGATAAAAAATGAAGTGATCAATACATTGTGCATCCAAGTATATATCAGTTACACCAATGTGTTGCTTCGTGCACACACACTAACACATGGGCATTCTCACACAGATAGAGAGTTAGAGAAACAATACTATTGACGGCAAGCCATTCGTTGATATCTTCTCCAGGTGGTAGCCGTACAGCTTCTCTCAAATTTCCGCTGCCTAATGTCGCATCGATATGCTTTCTTAGTTGTGCCCCCTGCAACACAAAAAAAAAGAGTCCAATTTAAGGATTAAGAATTCAGTATGTCTTAAAAATGATTTGTAAAGTAAAGGTTTTTGCATGTAGAATATGGAAATAAGAGCAATCAAATTAGCTAACCCAAGAAGAAAAAAATGTGGGCACATCCATCATTCTTTAGAGGAGGTGAATCAAGGAAGATGAATTAATAGCAAACTGGTTGTACAATATCATTTCAGGTCATAATCTTAAATGGTCATCCAAACTTCGAATTCTCAGCAGTAATAAATGCTAACGTGTTGACCCGTATAATAAATGCGCTTTTCCACCAAACAGTAGTTAAAACAAGGTCCCGTTACATGAATTTACAACAATAGTCCATCAACTTATTGGAAAGGACTCACTCATAGTTCATTTCCTCAATCATTTTCAATGAAACTTAGAACATAGCTTCAGTGCTTCCTCAAAATATGGTAACTCATCAATAACTGCTTCTTTCTCAACCACCAGGAAGATGTATGGAAGGTTCAAACAATTTCATTCTTGAGCAAGATGACAGAACAGATTACTAATGTAGTTTTTAACAATGTTTTGAAAACCAGCCCAAGAATCGACCTGGAAAAATTTAAGGGTCAAAATTCGAACCGGGATCGAATCGGTGATAAAAAAAAAAATCAAAAAGTTAATTATATAAATATATAATGGAATAAATTCAACAGCAATTACGATTAAATACTGTAGAATAATGTGCAAAATTAATGAAATAAATTCAATAACAATTGCTATTAAATACTGTAGTAGGTAAAATTTAACATACTACAGTAATTGTCAACTAATGTTAGTTTCATGTTAATTTCATCATTATTGAAGAGTGGGAAGTCAAAAAAGTCCATACAAGTGTATTTGTTCTCTCTCAAATTGGTTAATAGGAACAGTGTATATTTTATTAAGTAGATTTTTTCCTCTCCCCAACATTCATTATCTTTATTCTTCATACAACAAGTATTAAGAATCACAGATCTCATTTCACATTTGTTCGCCGATGAAGGCACCTGTGAAGGCGACCTTCCCCTTCCTTTTCATCCCTTTCTCGTCACTTCTTGTCCATTTTTTCCCCTTCTCTAAACAATTCTTTCACTGTTTTTGCTTCAAAAGATAACCGGCCAATTCGGTTAACCCATATCCAGGTTTACTGGTTCGCGTTTAACCGACTGGGTGAGCTGGGTTTACACCAGTTATTTAATAAACGGTTTTTGGTTTTTGAGCTCTACCGAACCGGTAACCGGGCTTTCCAATCGAACCGGCCGGTCTGTTCCGATTTTCATAACACTGTTTTTTAGTGAAAAATTTAAGATTGCAGCAAAGAACAAGAAGCTTAACTTCACAAAAAGGCAGTAATAGGAAAACAGAATAAAAATTGGAAGAACACAAGCAGGAGGACACGTCTCTTTAGTATAGGAAAAAAAGCACCTTACTGCCTGATGGTGTGTTTTTCTTTGGTCGGAATGTTCTTTGATTCCTGCTTCAGAAATTACAAATCAAGCTATATAGGTCATTGATGAACACAATAGGAAAGCTTTTCAAGCATTTTCGCCAATTAATGCTACTGTAAACATATAATCTGGGGGTTTGTAACAATATTGGAGCTACAAATAACGGATGCACTCAACGAAATCCAATATCACAGGTATACACGTTTCAATACTTTTATGTCCTAAGCCAGATCCCACTGCCATCCATTAGAACATAGCCGTGTAAATTACCAGACTAAACAGTTCTTGTGTACTTCTAAACCAAAGAGCAAAACACAAACCACCTCATGTTGTTTGACGCATTTTGAAAAATGGAATCACTATCTGACTCTAGTTTCCAAAACTACCCTACTTAGAAACAAACAAGTGTTTTAAAAAGAACAAATCAGTTATAGATGTTTTGCATCTGTAAGGCAGGCATCAACCTCAAAATAGACCAATTCAATAAAAGACGCATAATAAACCAAAAATCATCTTAAAAAACCATAATAAAACTGTGCAACAAAATTGAAAGCCTTATTAGAAACTATAAACATAAATGAATCGACAATGTAACAAATAATAAATACAAAGTAGTAATCACAAAACAAGAACGTTGATCCCAAGTATAGCTAAAAGTCGAAGACAAGTACATAGCGTGCATTTCAGTGCATGAGTAAAGGAGAAGGGTGCATAGGATCATCAGTAATCTCCAATTCTTTTCATTTATCCCCCTGTTCGGGCTCCAATAAAAATAAATGTTGGGGGGAAATGTGTTTTGATAAAATGACTTTTTGGAAAATGTGGGGCTTAAAAATAAGGAAAAAATTTGGGTTTACGTGTAATATTATTTTATTGGAGAATGTGTAGTTGAAAATAAGAAAGAGAAAAATATTTTTTTATGAAATGGAGCCCAAACAGGGGGATAAATGTTATACAATTGGGTTGTGTTCCAAACTGCGCTGAAATCCTTCATAACATTGCAGGCTATGACAGAACCAGCAGAAAAGGTTGAGGCCAGTAATACAACAATCTAGCAAGGGCAAGACTTAGGGCACACTTTAGTCATTGGCCTCAAGTCTCAATAAGTCAAGGACCTCAAGGTGCAAGCCGACAAGGAGAACCTAAAGCGTAAGCTTTGACGACACTAATGAATGCCTCATACAAGGCGTGCCTTGAAGCAGGCGAGTGTTATGAATTCATTAAAATTCAAAAGGAAAAAATTTGATAGTAACCTTAACCAATCCAATAATCAAGTTTAAGATCATTAAACAACTTAACCAACTTTGTTCGTGTTTCTTTAGTTGGACTCATGTCCTAGTAAATGAATAGGTCTCATGAAACGGGCAGGAGTTAGCTAGGGAGTGAATCATAAATGAAATGACACTTTTGTGTTCAAATATGTTAAAAAGTAAGCAACAATATACACTCCCTCAGATATAAATATCGGCATATCATATGAGGTGTCCATTCCTTTGATGGAAAATTCATTTCTAATGCATCATGTAGAATAGCGGGTCCATCGTCCGTGGGAGACAAATCAAGCAACATAAGTTGGTGATGATTGATGTGTTATTTGGTAAAGAAATAACAAAGAGGTATGATTGTAGAACATGAGAGTGGAACCTAAAGGGTGAAACAAAAGTAAATGCAGGATAGTTTTAAAATTGGGGTACAGATGGATTTAATAACTTGATATCGGAAAAGATAGCTAGATGCATTAGAAGCCCTAAAGAACATATTAAAAGATTTACCAGTAGAAGGAGATTTGAGTATTTTCGTCATCTCCTCCGCCACACTAGTTTATCTTGTAAGCTGTTGATCTAGTTGAGTATTACGATGTAGGAAGCTAGCAATTTGAACACAAACTAGATTAAAGTACGAGTTGAGGGCACTGCATATAAAGAATTATTGTTGTTTAATTTTAACCTACGATGCACCGACATAGATTCATGTGTCCAAAATAACACGTGTCAGATACGTCGACATGCGATTTTTCAAAAAATTACTAACACGACACGTTGTCGACACGTTAATTAAATTTTTAAACTTCTTCATTTATATAGTATAAATTTAGTTTTATTCTTGTTATTACTTTTTCTTATTGAAATATTTTTAACTATGAGTACATATTTTAGTTAAAAAATTATATATTTCAAATAAGAAAAGAAAAATGATAATGGTAATATCGGACACGGATACACTACCATAATTGAAGTGTCATTGCTAAAGAGATTTTAACAAGTTTTGTTGATCCGGAAAATGTTGTACAAGTTAATCCTGCACCAATAGGACAAGTGATAAGGCTCATTGAGTATGATTTGATAGGTAATAAAAAATATGATTGCGTTCATTCAATCACGGAGTAGCGTCAACGAATGAATATCTCATTACTTCCAATTTATCTGATGAGGGAATATGTTCCTCGAGAATATTAGTCCTCACATGAAACTAATCTGCAATATGCTATAGTTCAAAAATAAATAAGCAATCATATGTAAATGGCCGCATTGGAAGCCTTTAATAGGGACAATAACCACTGTGAAACATTCAATCATAAATATAACTAATTAACGGAAACATACCCACTGACAGAAGATCATGGCTCCACCAATATATGCCATATAAACCAATAAAACAATTTTCAATCCCTTTTCTGATCCCTTTTTCAAATCATCTAATCAAATCATATTCTACAGATTTGAACTTAAATGTTGCAATAATATTTCCTTGCAACACAATCAAATCCTATGTTCATATTTATCTTTAAATGAATAACAGAGTAAATTCTCAACTCTCTGTTAGATCTCTCGATCATCATGTTCTCTAATAAAAATTCATTATTTGGCACCACAATTCATATAATATCTTAAAATCTAATAACATCACATAACCAAAGAATATACAAAGAACCCAGATGAAAAAATCAATAAAAACATCAGATCTGACAAGGCAATCATTTAACAAGAAAATCATGCCCAGGTAAAAAGGTTCTGAGAAAATTACCTGCCAAGGCCAAAAAGACTCATTTTTCTTCACAAAGGAGCGGAGAGAGAGAGAGAGAGGGAATTGTTTATTATGGAAAGTCGAAATGTTTATGCGGGCAGTACAAATATTAGTGGAAGCGTCGAAAAAAGCTGTCGAGCACTGACTTGGCATCTCAATGTAATAAACGGAGTGGGGTTGAAATAAAGGGTCTTATTCCCATTCTTTTGCTCGTATAAGCGGGTTATGGCGCGTGGCTTGCCGGTCTTATGAGATTTTTTTTTGGGAAGAATTGCAGTGGTGGTCCCAAATCTTTTATTTTACTACAGAGTACACCTTGACCTTTTATTTTTACGATCGTAGTCCCAAACCTTTCACTTTATTGCATTCGTAGTAGGGCTAGGCAAAATGTTCGAACCGAACCGAACCGAGCGGTTCTTCTTAGAATAAATACCCGAATGAATATCTGAATCGAGAACCGACGGGTTTGGTTCGATTCTCAGTTCTAGACTAAGAACCGAAGAATCGAATTTTTCTTTATATTGGATAAATCAATTTCTTTTATTTTTTTCTAAACAAATTAACAATTTTTTGTTTTAACTATTTGACCTAATTATTAGTTTTATTTTTATTCTTTTTTATCATTTCTTTTCTATTGTGTGTGTCTATATATATAAAGTCTTTAACTTAG
>CAIGRK010327400.1:0-17344 GCA_903798315.1 Fraxinus greggii | reverse complement strand
CCTAATTCGTGCCTCTTCTTGTCTATTTATACTTCCCTCACGTCCATGGTCAAATTGGAGACTTTTTAATGGGGATTTCCGAGGCCCATCTTCTTAAAATTTTTGGAAACGACGTAGCGCCTAGGCGCCTCGACTTTTACCCAAGCAGCGCCTAGGAGCTAGGTAGGCAGCGCTTGGGCGCTGCATTACTGCAATTCTTCCGTGTAGAGCGCTGCCTTTCTACTGATTCTCCACTGAGCTAGGCGTTGCCTTGCTGCTCACTTTACACCATTTTTTTTCCCTTTTCCTTTTGCTTTACTTTGCTTGTTTTTGCTTTCTTTCCTTTTTTCGGCGCTTGGGTGCAACTCTTCTATTCCTTTCTCCTTGCATTACCTCCATTATTACCTAATCACCATACCTTCAAAACAACACTAACACGCACATTAAAAACGTTCTATAACCATATAAATTAGGCAAATAATTAAGTTAAATTGGTACAACAATCGTATGTAAACACACTCATCACTACACATAAGAAGTAGTGATTTCCCTTTGAAACCATGATCCTATCTTTTCCACTGGTGCAAGTCCTCGAGTTGCCAGAAATACTGCTGTATGCATTCAAATCTACAGCCACATTATGCAGAGATGGATCATAGTTGAAAACTGCAAAACCACAGAGAAAAATTATATTTAGAAAAAAGAAAAGGAAAAAACGAAAGAATATGTTTGCATTTAAAGAAATGTAAATATAGGTTGGCGTTCAAAAATGTGTCCGTTCTCTAAAAGCTTAAGGTAGTTCGACGTTGTATTAGAGCAAGTTAAGATCCCATGATCAAGTTTCGCTACCTACTATTTATAAAAATCGTTCAAGTGTAAAGCATTTGATAAATAAAATGAATTCAGATTTTGCACAAGGGGGCATTCTCAACAAAAGAATTAAATAAATAAATCCGTCCGTCTCTACAAGTTAAAAATTTATAGACTAAGTAGTTCAACATCTGATGTTAAATTTATAGACTAGGTAGTTAAATTTATAGCTGGAGGGTTTACCAAGTGGACCGCACTACATGAAGCCATGCTCAAACAGCTTTATCCTTGCCAAGTACATCACTAGCTTTGAAGTGTTTCCCATCTGTCCGATTTCCCATAATGAAATCCCACCTGGAAGAATCCCCTACGGTGAAAATAGTTGCACGAACAGCCTCGAACTGATATAAGAGAGAGAAAAAGAAAAGATATTACTAAAACTGCAGATTGCCTTGCTCTGCTTCTCCTGTGGCTATGCATTCTGCAACGTGACATTTCCTGGAGAATTGAGTAAAATCCTGGATAAGTAGTATTTATACAATCTTATCAAGTTCTTCAATATTTTGTTCCTTTTATAGTGATGTACGGTGTCTGGTACCATAACGGCATGTTTGATTGGATAGTAGTGTACATGACAATAGACAATACGGTCTAATGTACCATACAAACATCCCATGAAGGAATATTCATTGATTGAAGTCAGTCGGAGGTGGGACAAGAATAAAGAAAATATTATGAATTTCTCTCAGAGACAGTCACGGGGTATACATCTAGAGAACAAGCAGATAGTCTCTGTTTGGTACCTAGTTCACATCAAATGAATACTTTGGCAAGAAAATAATCTCATATGAATGTCATGGGTTGTAGAATAGAGCTCAGAACTAAAAACTACCCATTAAATAAAGCTCGAGGTTGTTATGATGGTTATCATGAAGAATGAGGACGTATTTGATAAGCAGTATTAGCCACAACTTCAATGAATAAGATTTTCGCCTTGTCTTTCTAAAACCACGATGTTACATTTTTCACTTTATCAAACAAGAACCACGAGGAAATTCATAGTTTTCATTTAATTTCTTGACTATGTCGTCTAATGTTAAACACGGCCAATATTCTTGAACTTGCATCTTTTCCAATTAATTTGGATACCGTAAACTATTATTATCAGTAAATTCAAGGTAGGTAATATAAATCCTCTTTCGTCATCGTATTCAGTTCATTGCTACATTGCAAAGTCAACCAAAAGATCCAATACAACCAAATTCATCACATTAATTTTGGTCTTACTCTCCATCTTCTAACATGTTACGTTGATATTGCATCTGAAACTTATTTAGGTCTTTGCAAGACTTTGTCTCAACCACTTAAGTCATCCTTGAGGTGGAAAGGGCAAAATATACTTATAAACAAAGAACATTTCTTCATAATAGCAATTCTGCGTCGCTGAAACAAATTCATCATATACCAAAGTTACTTCAGTTATATTTAACAAGTGATAGGTTCTCTAAATTCATTGCTCTGTTAGGGTTGCTGAGACAAATGATCCTACACCACAATAACCCAAGAATAAATAATTTCTTCCAAGGTGAATCACTTGAGGAGATAAATAAGCACTTTTCTAAAACCTCCAGCACTCCAGATCAATAAACCTGTGGATGAGTGCAGATTCGGCTAAGGCCGGGCTCTGAATTTTCATCACTGTCTTTCTTCCAGTTCATCCTCACTCCAAATGCTTCATTCCACAACCCTGCCGATGAATAAACATTAGAAAGAGTAATATGGGTAGTAGAAACTTGTTTTCCGTGTTGCAACATCTTTTTAGCTACCATCTTGCCTATATCCACGTTGCCATGTACATAACAATTGCCCAACAGTGCTGCCAAAATGTTACCAGACGGGAATCTTTCTCCCAATTCTGTGTCTTCAATTTCCTCTAGCAAGTGCCACGCTTCATCCAGCTTGCCTACACGTCCCAACATATCCATTAGACAGGTGAAATGATCTTCCCTGGGCATCAGATTATACTTGGTCTTCATCAGCTCAAAGTAATGCAATCCTTCGTCCACCAAACCACAACGACTGCAAGCAGTTAATACAGCAATGAATGTCACCTCATTTGGTTGAATACCTGTTTCCATCATCTGCTGAAAAAGTTTGAGGGCATGAAAACCAAATCCATGAACTGAATATCCTGTAATAATAGAAGTCCATGCAATGGTATTTTTCTCGACCATCTTGTCAAAGACTGTTTTTGCATACTTCATATTACCTGATTTTGAATACATATCTACCAAAGCTGTTCCAACAATCACATTACAAGTATCGGCACTCCTAAATCTCCGAATTATCTTTGCATGTACTTGCTTTCCCTTCTCTATCTCTGATAAAAGGCTAATGGATTCGAGGCCAACCACAAATGTTAAGCAATTTCCTTCTACTTTAAATCCTTCTTCGTCACTATACATTTTATCCAGCAACTTTAGGACTTCTTGTGGCCTACCATTCTGTGCATATCCTGTCATCATGCTTGTCCAAGAAACCACATTTTTGTCAGGCATATCGTCAAACAATCTCCTAGCATCTTCTATCAAATCATTATATATGTACCCAGATATCAGCGCATTCCAATGAGAAACCCGTCTTTCAGGCATCCAATAGTCAAAAACCTTCTGAGCGTCATCAATAACGCTGCACTTGCTATACATGTTAATAAATGCACTTCCTAGAATTACTTTGTCATCCTCTGAGAACTTAGAGCAAAAACAAGAACCAAACAATGTAATAAAAATGCTATGAACTTGCTTCCCAACTCTGACCGAAGACAGCTTCGTACATGCAGTTAAAATAGGCAAAATTATAGTGTGATCCCATTTGAAAATCTCAGCAGGATTCTCATCTAAACAAAATTGCTTCAATACCTCACAGTATCTTTGATTATAAACATAACCCCTAATTTTTATCATCTTTGAAGCAATGTCTCCTTCTACCCCACTAAAAAGTTTCTCAGCCTGGTTTACTTGACCGCAACAAAAGTACATATGAGCAATTGAATTCAAGCAATTCGAATCGAACCCACTTACAATAGCGTAACCATGAATCTGTACACCAAAAATCAAGTCTTGAATGTTAGCAACACCTGATAACGCGGTAGAGATAGTACATTCATCAGGAAAATAATTCTCCAAACACTTCATTCTCACAAATAATTCCAACCCAATTTTCTCCATCCCATTTTGTACAAACCCAGCTACCATAGCATTCCACGTAACCAAATTTCTCGAATTCATTTCATCAAACAGTTTATGTGCACATTCAACATCCCCACATTTTGCATACATATCCATAAACGCAGTCTCAACAACAACATTTCTCGACATCATCCCGGATTTGATGACGTATCCATGGAGGGATTTTCCCATGTATAAGTGTTCCGGTGCAGAAGCTACTGCTCGGGCAACGGTGGTGACGGTGAAGTGATTCGGCCGTGTATCCGGACCCTGCTCCCGGGCCATGATCGAGAAAAGGCGGATTGCCTGGGAACAACCAGACGGTTTGGAGCGGGCGTAAACGGATATGAGAGCGGTCCATAGGGTTGTGTCCCTTTGCGACACTTGATCGAACACTTGGTGTGCGTGGCACAGTGAGTAGTCATTGACGAGTTTCGTGGCGTGGATTGCGTTGGTATCCAGGCCCAGCTTGATTAACCGGGCATGTCTGTTCATTCATCTATTCAATTGAATACAGAGTGATCAAACAGTAATATGCAGTGAAATTACAGTACTTCATGATGCCGACATTTTTACAGCTTGATTTGTTCCATTTCTCCTGTCTGTGAAAGTTTTATTTGAGGAGAAAGCAAGGGGAAGAGGGCCCGGCTACATTTTTTGGTGGGCCGATCTGTCTACATAAAAAGTGTAGCTCGATGTGCCATTTCTAGCTGGAGGCCACCGGGCCTAAATAAAGTTTAGTGTTTTGTAGAAAGGAAAAAATTTATATTCAAGAGTTTAAGTGTCATTCATTTCAAAATTAAACAAAAAATAATGTTTAAAAGTTTAAAAATTAGATATTAATTAAATTTTATTTATAAAATAATTAATAGAAATATATTTCATTAATTAAATATATGAAGGTCACAATTCCATATAATTTGACAACATATTTTTAAATCACGATTCAAAAATTTTATAGGTAACAAATTATTTCTCGATAAAAAAAATAAAAATTATAGGTCATAATTTATTCATCGATCACAAATCACAAATTTTATAAGTTATAACTTATTTAACAGTCACAAATTATCAAATTAATTGATCACAAGTTATTTTTTTGTCACAACTTAATAAATTGTGAGTTACAATCATATTTTTTAAAATTTTATTGGTCACAAATTAACCAAATTATTTATTTCATTAATTAAATATATGAAAGTTACAATTCCATATAATTTGACAACATATTTTTAAATCACGATTCAAAAATTTTATAGGTAACAAATTATTTCTCGATAAAAAAATTAAAAATTATAGGTCACAATTTGATCATCGATCACAAATCACAAATTTTATAAGTTATAACTTATTTAACAGTCACAAATTATCAAATTAATTGATCACAAGTTATTTTTTGGTCACAACTTAATAAATTGTGAGTTACAATCATATTCTTTAAAATTTTATTGGTCACAAATTAACCAAATTATTGGTTACAATCAATCAAATAATTGATCACACCACCCACCCACCATCGCCGCTGCCACCACCACTACCACTGTCGGTACTCACCACCTGCATTACAACCACCAACAAAAACCAACCAAAAACTCGGACACCAGACCGCGATGCAATTTCCTAGATTTTTCTCGAATCTCGTCTCTGTAGCAAAAAATGCTATCACATACGATAAGTCACAGTAAGCTTGACTTATAAACACTTCGGCACCAATAATCAAAAACTCCGGCACCCGCCATAAAAAATCCAGCACCAGATAATTATTTGTCTTCTCTATCTCTCTTATTTCTTCACACCCTCCAATCATTCTCCTAAAACCCTACTCCAACAAACAATCCCTTTCGCCGGCAACCACCTTTGTCGTTAGTAACCATTCTCATCAATGCCAACTTCTTATCGGCACCCTAAGCAGCAATCGCACACTGCCCTTCCGACATGCAGCGCTGCAGAGCCTAACGCAACATAATGCATATCATGTCAAATTCTCCACAGCCGTAGCATCGTTGCTATGCACGAAGCAATGGCTATGCGCGCCGCGCCGTCGCTGCTACGTGCATAGCAATGATTTGTTCCTCATTGTCACTGCGTCGTGTGCGGATAAGGCTGGCGACGGCGACAGCTGTAGAAATATTTGTGGTGGTGGTGGTGGTGATGGCTCAGCGGAGGCGACGACTACGGGTTTGGAATTTTTTTTGTGTGGTTGTGGTGTAGCAGAGATGATGAGGTGGTTGAGTATGGTGCTATGGAGGTGGTGCCGGCTGTGTGGTGGCGGCAGTGCTTTTCGGCGATGGCTAGAGAGAGAAGAGAAGGTTGGATAAAGAGAGAATACAGAAAATGGTTGAGTTTTTGGTGTGAGTGATTGGGTATGGGATAGGTGGGATGAATATGCATATTTAATTTTGTAATATAATTATTGATATTTAAAATTTTAATTATCATCTGATTTTTTATACAAAAATTTCTAAATCTTAATTTTAAAATGTGAAGTTTAAAATTCTAGTGGGCTATAGAAATTACAATAGGCCAAAGTTTTAAAATTCAAATTTCAAAATTAAGATTTACTAGTTTTCTTTTCAAAAATCAGATGATAAATGATCTTTTAAATTTTAATAATTATATTACAAAAAATTTAATTCATCCCACCAAACCTATAGCCAACCACCAATGCAAAACCCTAATTATTTTCATCTCTATTATCTATCTTCTTTCTCTATCCCATTGCGAGCCGTCGTTGGAAGCCATTATCGGGGAGTGTCGTCGACGACATTGCTGCGCTATCTGTTATTGTTGCTGCGTGACTATCTATTGTTGATGCGCCTTCCTCTTTTTTGCTCCATCTCAGATCTATTTTTTATTTCCAATTTTGGTGGTCGACGAATTTTTGTGCAGTTCGATTGTTGTGTAATGTGGGTACGATGTTGCGTTGTGGTTGTGTTGTGCTGTAGGTGGTAGTGGTGGTGGTGGTGGTTTGCGATGTGCGGTGTGTGGTGGTGGTTTGCGTATGGGAAAGTTTTTGTGTCCATTTATTTGGGTGGTCATGGTGATGCAGACGATGGCGTTCGAATGTGGTGGCGATGGTGTTCTATAGTGGTGTAAATGGTGGTGCATGTGAGGTGTTCGGCAGTGGTAGAGATGGTGTAGATGGTGGGTGCATGCGATTGATTTCAGTGGTGGTGGAGATGGTGTAGTTGATCATTGTGGTGGTCATAGTGGTTTTAGTGATGTTTGGGTGGTGGTAGTGGTGGTGGTGATGTTGGCGGTTTGGTGTGCTGGTGGTGCGATGGTTGTGTGTGGGTAGTCGTGGTGATGGTGATGTTCGCTGCAGTGTTTGGGATGATGATTTTGTTATCGGGAGGTGGTGGTTCTAGCAGCAGTAGTTTCGATGGCGATGCAGCTGATGATAGTGGTGAAGGTGTGGTCACAAATGATTTGGTCGATTGTAACTAATAAATTGGTTGATGTGTAACCGATAAATAGTATGTGGCAAATGAAATTGATAAATTGTGACAAATAAATAATGTGTAACCTAAAAATTTATTAATTTATGATTAATAATTTGATAATTTGTAACCGAAACATAATTTGTAGTCAATTATTTTATATTTTGTGACTATGAAATAAGTCGTGACTTATAAATTTGTGGTTTGTGATCAACGAATAATATGTAACATATTAATTTGATAAATTTGTGATCCTGAAATAATTTATGACCTATAAAATTTTTAATTGTAACCGAGAAATTATTTGTAATCAATCAATTTGATAATTTGTGATCAAATTGTATAGAATCGTGACTTTATATTTAATTTATAAAATATACTTTTAATTAATTATTTCAGAAATAAAATTTAAAAAATATCTGATTTTTGAATATTTAAAACTTTTATCTTATTTTTTGAAATGAGTTATAGTTAAATTCTTAGTTATGAATTTTTCTCTTGTGTTTTTTTGGTAAAATTTTCAGAAAAAACAAATAAAAATTTAAATAAAGGATCGTTTCACCTACTTTTGGCTTTATTTTTTATAAAACGTTTAGTGAGAAAGCTGTCCTGTTGAGTTTCCTTTATAAACTCTTGTAACTAAACAAAACACTTCCAGAAAATTATTCAGTCATGTTCAAAAATAGTTTTTTAGCTTCAGAAGTAGTTTTTGATTTTTCAAAAGTATTGCCAAACAAACTCTAGGTAGTGTGAAACTGCCATAATTTTAAATTGTCTTATTAAGCACTTATTGGTTCGAGTCTAAACCTAAGTCGAACGGTTAATATATTGTTTAATTCAATTCAAAATGAAAATATTGACGAGGGTGGACCCAAATCAAAGTTGATGGTGTTTTTCGATTGCTACTTGAAACCTAGTTAAAAATTCAAGTTGATGCTAAAAGATGAAGGAGTTTCTCAAAGGGGTTTAAATTTTAAAGCATTTTTTTGCTTGATATTTTGCATGCAATTATGATTTTTTTCAATGAAAATCATTTAAATCTTCTTTAAAATTATTATGCATCACTTTAAGTTAAAAACTCGTATGAAATTCGATATTCAGTTGTTCATTTAAACTCGTTTGATTTTTTTAATTTGCAAGCTTATAAATACATTTGGATGAATATTTTCAGAATATTAAAAACGTGTAGAAAATATTTCTAAATTTGAATTTTGGATAGGGAATATACGGATGCATTTAGAAGTTTACTTCCAGTTGTATATTTTTGCTTTATAGCAAGTAGTGCCTCCCTTGAAGAGGCTTAAACTATATTTTTTCCTTTTTCATTTTACAACAAGTAAGTTATTAGTAATCGTATTTGCAAATAAAAAATTTAAAAATCTTAAGAAAAAGAAAAAAATTATAATTCATAACATTTTAATTACAATTTCAACATGGTAGGAAGCAAAAAGGTATATAAATCTATATTTTTGACTTAGAGGTTTCCGTAATTGTTGAAAGAAGCTTGGTATTTGTACGGAAAAAACTTACATACACTTTGACAGAATGCTTGGCTGTCGGTAAAAAAAATAAAATAAAATTGTGCAGTCAATTTTTTTCCTACCACCACTACATCTATAAACAAAGTCGGCAATATTTTCTGTAAAAGTAGATAAATCCTTGTTGAAAAAAGACGGAGTGGGTGTAGTTTTCCGAATATGAGGCATATAAGGAGTAAAAAATAAAAAAAAAGACAAAAATAGCGTGAGAAATTTAACATCCATAACCTCAGGAAGTTATGTAAATTGCTCTAAATTGTAATTAAGCAGTAAAAACAGAAATAAGTGAGAACATCAAAGAAAAAATATTTAAAGCTTTAGCCATTAATTCTAAAGCAAAAGTAAATCATTTTCATCTCTTAGCTAAGAATTCCACCACAACCATCTTTAATACTCAACTATAATATTAACGCCCTGTTTGATAATTATTCTTTCAAAATATTTTTTTTTCATACTCTTTTTTAATCATGCATTCTCACACTAAAATATTCTTTACGTAAACTGCTACACATTCTTAAAAAATTTACTATTCAAAAATTCATTGTTTTAAAAGAAAGTAAAATTTGGCTTTCAAGCAGGGGCTAATATCCATGAGATGTGTGTGGAGGTGGCGTTAACGTAGATACTGTCCTAATAATTTCACAATTACGCTACAGGTATTAAAAAAATTGATAGAATTTTTACAGAGCGATTCTGGACAATTTTTCATTGATTTTGGATTCAATAACGGTAGAAAATGCACCATACAAGTGCTGCCTAATTTATCAGAATAATTCATAATTTCTACATGTACTCATGCAAGTAATTTTGATTGTATCAATCATACTGCTATGATTATTAAATCATGCCCTTTTTTCAGCTTTCTTGGATTCTGTGTTTGAGATGACAAAAGTAAAGTCCAAAGCCATTCAAATTATTGTTTCGCCAAAAACAAAAGGTCCTCCCACCACTTTGACACCATTTCAAGCCACCCCATTTCACCCCTCACCCAACCCCAGCGAGTTGGTGTGAAGTGGGCGTGGGGTTGGCCTCAGATTCTATGCTATCCCATCCATGGATAATCAACCCTAGTAAAGAAATGCAAAACCATTGACAATGGATCTTTCTGTTTTTTTGAAAAATTGCACAGAAAACCGAAAGGTTTAAGCATAATATGAAGAATATGAACAAAATCAATCACATAATTAACAAACAAATAATTAATCCCTCTCTCTCTATAAACAACTGTTTACATTTAGTAGATTTTAATACATACATACATATATATATGTATAAATAAAGATTTGTCTCTGGATATACACTGATGAAAATGACAACAGAAGCTAACAAACTTCTCACTGAGGACAAGTAGTGTATTAATGGCGACTCATATTATAATTAATGACTAGAGAGAGAGATCTAGAGAGATAAAGAGAACAACATACAAAAATTATAAAAGCCATTGCTGATTACTGCAGCTGTAGAAAATCTTTCTTCTCCTTCTCCTTCTTCTTTCTTCTTCCTCGACGAAGACTCGAACAGTGAACATTCATCGTTTGAAAAAGCAGACTTACTTGTTGGAAATAGGGTTTGGTCCACTTGGAACTTCATGATCACCAGCTTCAAATTTCCTCTTGGAAAAGGAAGATCCACGTGAGTATTTTTCCCTTTTTCCTGGGTGAAAATTCGTCGATTTTGTCGAGGAATCAGAGTTCAAGAGGAGCCTTTCAGAGGGAAGTGATGAATCCATGGAGGATTTTGAGGGATCAGAGGAATTGACAAGAACAAGAAAAATAAAAACAAGCCCAAGAAACAGAAGAAAAGGGTTTGTATATTTTGTTGAGATTTCTGCCGAAAATGATGAAATTTTTGCCATGCAATTTTGAAATATAAACCACCCCCCTTGAAACCACAAGAGATCAATATCCATGAACCAGATACAAGCCACCAATGGCTAAGATTTAGGGAGGACAACGATCCCACCAGAGAGAAAGAAGAAAGAAGAAGAAACTTCAACGAAGGTAGATGAAAAGGAGGATTTGAAATTCTCTGAGACAACTTATAAAATTTAACTTAACATGGAAGTATCAAATAGTTTGTCTAAAAAGAGACACAGGGAGAGGAAGAGGAATTTTGACTTCGATACCACACCTTTTTATCGTGGAAATGTATTGTGAATGAAAGATTACTTTTTAATTATAAATAAATTTGTCATTAATACTATTATGATGTCACTAAGTTCTTAGTGGGTTTAGATTTTATGTGTGTTTAGTGCTCTTCTCCAATAATTAATCTACTTATTTTTGCAAATCTTCTCAAAATATTGTAATTTTAGGTTAAATTTGATTATAATTGTTTCCTTAATAAAAATATTATTTTGTTTATTAGTTAACCTGAGTTTGAGAAATTAAATCTCGTGTTCAGTTAGCTTCTATAATTGTTTGTTTCTATATATAAATTTTGTTTCTTGAAAATGATAACCATTTAAGTTGAAGCCATAGTGATATTAAAACAAGAGTTATTAAAACTAGCGTATTGTAATGTTCACTAACCAAATAGCCATTATGATATAATATTTTTCCTCTTCACTACACATGTAACATTCATTGGTAGATCCTTTTTTTGCGATTTTCTTGAACAAACTACTATTACCAACGAACCATGAAGTTAAATAGCTAAGGAGCCTCCACATATGACACCAACTATAAGAGTTTGCCTCGCCTAACATTCATTGGATGCATAAGGCACTGTGATCCGCCTCAAATACAATCGTAAATTACTAGAATTCTCCTAGAGACAATATGCTCCAATTTCCTTTTTATACCACAAAAATGAAATTTATCATCTTTTCTTTCTTTGAAAATTGAGCATACCCCTCGATATCATTTGACATATAGCAACTTATGTATAATAAAGAGCATATTAAATTCAGAGAGTAGTATTTTTTATACACTGCAGTAATGCTATCTATTTTGACTCTTCATTTTGTTTTTCAAGAAATATTTATTGATTTCTTATTATTTTTATTTGATATATACTTTTAAACATATGTTTAGAACTTGTTGTGTTGATCTCAATTGATAAAAAATAAATAAATAAATACCTGAAAACTAAAATACCAAACTATTTATAGTTACCTCATATAAAACTCCATAAATCACTCATTAGGAAATCTTGAACTTTACTTAATATTATAATAGAACAATCCACATAGACTCAAATAATTCACATGAAACTATTTATATTTGCAGAGATATATTCTATCAAATCATTTTAATTATCTAATTCTCTTCGAATTTCCAAAGTGCGAAGAAATGGGAATTTGAATTAAGGTATTTTAGTCATAAAGTTAATTTTTCCCTTGGATGGGCCATTGAGTGAAATTGACATTAATAAAGAATCTTGAAAATTGAAATTAAGGAAAGAAAAAGATGCATTGCTCCATATTGAAAGAAAAGGGGGTGGCGTGGGTGGGGGTTGCAGGAGATTTAGTGCCTTTATCTTTTCCAAAAAATAAAAATAAACCCACCTTTGACTTAGGTAAAATCCCATGTCTGGAAAAAATTGCATATGAATTCTTTTTGCTTTTATATTATTTTATTAAAAAATGTCCCTTTCATGCATGCTCTATCTTGCAATTCAAGGTATGAGTAATGTTATAGAATTTTATTCTTTTTTGACCAACATTAAATATTTTTTCTAGTTTTTTCGACCAAGATATATGTAATATTTTCTAAGTAAGAATTATCAAAATCAGTGTCAAATTAAAATTATATAAACTTGTTTTGCTTAATTGGTATAAATCTTTCGAAAGCAAAGAATATTTATTTAATTATCATGATTCAGAACTTCAGATTATATAATTTGACTATAATAAAAAGATTGGATGGTTGGATTTATAAATTATGTAAAACAATTGTTAGTTATGAATTTAAATTGAAAATTGTATAATATAATTTTTGGATTAGAAAATTGTTATAAAATTGTAAATACAATCAACAATATTTTAAAATAATTTGACTATTCATCAAAATTCTATCTTTCGATTGCCTTCCTCAACCGACCCATTAAAGACGCGTACTGCGCAAGGAATAGAGTTAGGGTGAACAAATATTTTTTTGGTACTGAATTGATAAAAGGGAAAAAAAAAATAATAATAAGATTTCATAATTTCTTTTAGGAAAAAAATCATATTTAATGCGGCTATAATACACAATTTCAAAATTAAGAAAACTATTTAAAGTTTCAAAAATCAGGTCTTAATTAAGATTAATTAATTAAAAAATATTTTATTAATTAAATATATTAAGATCACAATGCTATAAAATTTATAATGTGGCTTGTCACTTGTGGTTAGTGATGATAGCACCTGACCCGAGACGGGGCACGCCACCCCGCCCAGCCCCACCAACCCGTTCGGGGCGGGTTTTTTGGAGCCTTGCGGGGACGGGACAGGGTGGGGAAAATTGTCATCTCCACTTGTGGTAGTAACTAAAGCCTCCTCCCTCCGCCCTGTACGAATTTGTGCCCCTGTTTGGCTTTCATTATTTAAGATTATAATTTTTCGAACAATAATTTTTGAAGAATGTGCACTTAAAAAAGGAAAAAAATTTAAGCTTACGTGTAATATTATTTTATTGGAGAATGTGTGACTGATAAAAGGAGCAAAAAAATGAACTATAATTTTAATCGGAGTCAAATGGGGACTGTGGTTTCATCCCAAAAACGTTAGCATTCCAATCCCTTTACAAGCCCGTTATCAACCTCATATCTATTTGAAATGAAATTTTGTTTTGCACCCTCTTAACTTTCAATCGTACCGGTGTAAATTATATATAGTGGATGTTTGATGTGGATTAAAATTAAATTTTTAATAAATTATGATAGAAATTTTTAAAATATATGATTAAAAAGTTGTGGGATCTATGAAAGATGTAGTTAATATTGATTGTTTGATTTTGATTTAAATCAATTTAATTTTAATCTGAAAAAAAATAGAGGGGAAAAGAAAGAAGTCCCGAAAGTAGAGCATCGTATTCTCTCCAGTACTGATCACTGCTCTGAGTCTCAAATTGTTAAAGGGAAAGGCCAAATTAATAAGGTCTTGTCTCCCCCATGGCTGATGCATGGGCCCCCCACATGGAAATTAAAATATGCATACAAATCTATATATACACACACACACACACATTCAGGACTGGCCGGTTTAGGATATTTGTGTAATTTCACTCAATATCACTGCACGCAGGTTTGCTTTTAACGAGTGACTCAATGTCAGGTCATTGCTTTATGCCTTTCTGATTTTTTTAGAACTATTCCTTGGCTGAAAGAATTTGTATATATTAATTATCGGAAAGAACTAGTTGTTGCATGAAATAGAATATGAATTAGGGAAAATTACAGTTACAGTACCAAATATTTCAATTGATAATAGATTTTATCTAAACCTTTCATTTGTGCCATCGTAGATATCAAATCTTTAAAAAAATCGCAACTCAAGTCGAAACTGACGAAAAACATTTCAATTGATAATAGATTTATCTAAACCTCTCATTTGTACCATCGTAGGTACCAAATCTATAAAAAAATCGCAACTCAAGTTTGACCATAGAAACTATTAGTTGACCTCCAAAATTAAAAAAATTCATAATTTCTCCCAAATAAGCTAATGACATTTTGAGCATAATACATTTCTTCTATTAAAACAAAAATTTTTTCAAAAAAAAAAAATCACAACCCTTCCCCAACCTCCTTACTACCCAAAACCAAAATTACTCCAACTAGTTGCTAGCCGCCACGCCATCGACATCGCCATCGCTGTCACCAACACCCATACCCCCAAAATTTATAGGTTAGGTGACCTCTACCAAATCTTCATCTTCAATCCACCTGATGGTCGCCCTCTTCAACCGAAACACTAGTGGCAGCTCGAAATTGGAAGTGCATTTTTTTATGAACTTGCCCGACAGCATTGACACGGTAGGGCTTTAGATGATTCAGAATTCATCGGTGGTGGTGCCATGTGTTGGGTCCTGCTCGAAGTGGCCAAATTGTGGATCTTGGAATTGGCATCTACCGCGAGTTTGGTGCTCAAATTTGATGGAATTTCTTCAACAATTGGATCAATTAGCTCCCTACCCGTTATCGATTGGCCTTTAATTAGATTTTGGCTGGTCGAATTTGGTGGATTAAGGTCGTGGGACCCTTCAATTGAAATAGAGAAGCAGCTGTGCATTGTTTTGGCAGCTGCTCAATTCCCAATGAGCAATTGCGGCATTGTTTTGGCCAAAAATTGTTACATAAAGTTGGTCGACGTGTATAGGGGTAAACGGGTGGTGGTTGACAACCATCAAATTGACCGGAAGTGGTGCACTTTGAAAGTAGACCTTGTGCAACCTTTGATGAATTTTCATTAATTACTTCCTCAATTGGTAATGTTCGTGCGAATGATTTGCTAGAGTGTGTTGAGGGGGTTAAATCACCGGTATGAGGGGGCATTTTCCAGTGGCTTAGTGGCGGGTTGAGGGTGGTTTGAAGGTGGTGAGGGGGTTGGGGAAGAAGGAAATATGGGTGAGTTATGATTTTGTTTTTGTTTTCTTAGTTTTTGATTTAATATAAGAAATATATTATTTCCAAAATGCCCTTATCTTATTTGGGAGGAATTATTAAATTTTTAATTTGTGGGGTCAACTGACAGTTTCTAAGGTCAAACTGATGGAAGCCTTCATTTTGGACTTGAGTTGCGATTTTTTAAAGGTTTGGTACCTTCGGTGACACAAATGAAAGGTTTGACAAAGTCTACTACTAAATGAAATGTTTGGTACCGTTGTTGCAATTTTCCCTATAAATTATGTATATACCTACTTTCATTGGAAATAAATAATAAGTTTTGAACTACATGTACTCACATTAATCTTTTCGAGATAAAAAGGTTTGAAAGTTATGTTTTCAAGATATATCTAAGAGATTTTAGGGTTTAATTGCCCTTGTTTGGTTCAACTAGAAAAATAAATTAAAATTTAAGTCAAAGTTAATAATTAATTTTAATAACACATTTCATAAAAAGTACTGTAAAAGTAATATTTAATATCAATTTATTAGAAGAATTTGATAAGTCTCAAATGAATTAAAGAAAATAAAGTTTATGATAGAAATTTAAGAGAAGAAAATTGTATTCTCAAAATTCAACTTCTATTATTCAAATTTTTGTAATAATGGAATACTATAAATGAGGAACTTTTTTATACTACATTTGGTACATAAGAACTAATTGCTAAATAAATGAATTTAAACACCTATAAAAATTCCTAGATGTATGAATAGAAATAAATTCATTTATAATAACTCTAGATTTATGTAGATCAAGATTCATTAAGTCTAAATTAATGTGAATATTAATTAATTGAAAATTAATAATACGAAATTCATACGTAACAAGAATTTTGTAGTATTTATTACTTATTGAAAAATGAAAATCAATGTCTTATTGAAATAATTGAATTGTTGTAGAATTAAAATTGTCCAAAAAACGATTCCCACTTGATTTGATATTTGATATATTATAGATTTACTAAAAAATTTGATTTTTATTTAAACGAAACATGGACAATATTATATATGAAAGTCTTGAATTCGAGTCTAAGGATCATTAATTATGGAAATTCTATGGATATATTTGATTTTAGAATATATCTAGCCTTCAAGTAGAAAGGTGAGNATAATACGAAATTCATACGTAACAAGAATTTTGTAGTATTTATTACTTATTGAAAAATGAAAATCAATGTCTTATTGAAATAATTGAATTGTTGTAGAATTAAAATTGTCCAAAAAACGATTCCCACTTGATTTGATATTTGATATATTATAGATTTACTAAAAAATTTGATTTTTATTTAAACGAAACATGGACAATATTATATATGAAAGTCTTGAATTCGAGTCTAAGGATCATTAATTATGGAAATTCTATGGATATATTTGATTTTAGAATATATCTAGCCTTCAAGTAGAAAGGTGAGGCATATTGAAGATGAAAATATTGACAAATAAATTTAAATAGCCACCATTTTTTTCAATTTATTGAAAACTAATTATACTGGTAAATGTATTGACTCTCCATCAAATTTTTCTTTTTATAAACAATAGATGGAAAAATTTAAAAATTCAAAGTAACTACGAATGAATTTTGGAAATTTGCCGACAAAAATTTTATGACAGAAACCTAACCTGATTGGAAGTTTACCAACTGTCAATGGATGAAAATTTTGTCCATCGGATCAAATAATTTATCGTGAATTATTGTCAACTAGCTATGGAAAAATGTGTCGTTTGACATTTAGTTATTTTTGTTTTTTTTTCCCTAAAAAAA
>CAIGRK010327398.1:0-11503 GCA_903798315.1 Fraxinus greggii | reverse complement strand
ATAAATTCATCCAAAATTTGATTTGTTGATCTAGCCAAATTGTTTCATATTAAATCACATATCAAAACACACAAGGTCTTTTGGTCAAATACCAAATCACCTAATCCACCGGAGATAAATCGATACCAAAGATCAGGAGCTTTTGTAGAAGCACAAATTCAGGAGGACAAAGATGAGGTACCCAAGTCAGGATCTGACGTTAGGAGCATGTAGTCCAAGAGGGATAACGTATAAACCCTATGATTTGAATGTCAAAATCAATAATTAAAGTATTAAAGAACACCAAAGATAATCACGTAGAAACTTCAATTGGGTAAAAACTCCAAGCACTTGGACTCTAGGTTAAGATCTCTAAATTACATATGTTGACTACAAGATTTGAGAAAATTAAGATGATAGATGATGATATTTTTGATGATTTCTATGCTAAACTGAATGATATAGTTTTGATTTAGGTAAGCAAATTCTAGAGGCTATGATTGTGAAAAAAAGTGATGAGATCCCTACCTGAGAATTTAAATCCAAGGTGACTGCTATTGAAGAGAATAAAGACCTAGATGCAATTTAAATTGAAGAACTCCTAGAATCTTTCTAAACATATGAACTTAGCCTACCTTAGTCTAAGAAAGACAAATCCATACCTCTTAATACAGTTAGGAAAGCTGAGAGTGACACCTCTAGTGATGAAAAACTTAAGGATGAGAATCTTGCTTACCTTGTTAGAAAATTTAAGAAATTCCTTAAGAAAAAGAATAGATTTTCTGAGAGATATAACGGTGAATCTAGTAAACCTAGGAAAAATAAACGCGAGAAGAGTAATACTAGAGAATTCTCGGAAGAGGTCTGCGAGGTGTCATGATTGCTAGGGATTTGTTCATGTGAAATCTGAGTGTCCTAACCTGAAGAGAGACCTAGGCAAAGCTATGAATATTACTCTAACTGATGATGAGTCTACCTCAATAAGAAGTCCTCTCATGATGAGACTGGGAAATATATGGCATTCACTTCTGTCGCTGAGAATGAATTACTTAATGATAGAGAGAAATCTGATTCTTCACAGGAAGGGTCAGAAGATGATCGTTACATTATTGAGGCCTTTGATGAGTTATTTCAGATTACCTTAAGTTAAAAAAAGGACGATAGTGCTTCTTTTAAGAAATTGCATAAGATGGAGCTAGAGAGAGACTCATAAATGACCTTCAAGAGTCCACTGAAAACCTTAGTAAGTTAAGACTAGTCAATGAAAATTTAGAGACTAAGATTAAAACCTTGACAAGTAGATCTTGAAAAAATCCTATGCTCAACTTCATTCCTTCTTGAGTATATCTCAGAAACTTGACAATCTTTTAGGATTGAACAAGCTCGATGAAAATAAGGAAGGTCTAGAATATAAGCAGACTCATCATAATACTACCAATTCTTCCAAGGCCATTTTTGTCGCTACCACCAACCAACCTAGGTATGGTGTAAATCCTGAACCCAAGAACAATAGTATTTTAGAACAGATGCCTACTAGACGTTATAGGACAAAGCAACCCAAAAATCAATATCAGCAACCACATAGATTTGGACCGAGGTTTATCCCTACGTATCACAATCGTGGTAAGTTTGGACATATAAAACCTATGTGTCACAAACTTCTGAAAAGAAATAGAAGTTGGAATATAGAATAGCCGGGTTGACTTCCTCACTAATTAGGTCAGTCACTTGATCTAGCTAATGATACAATTGACTAGAATTAATTCTATCTCTAGAAAAGTCTGGGTGAAGAAGAGTGATTTGAGAGATTATGAATTTGATCATGGTGCTCTAGAAGGTATGAGCGATGGTGCACATTAATGTGTAGGTACTTTGATTCATGCATCTGTTTTATTCATAATTTTTTTATATTAATGCATGCGCGCATTTTCATTGTATATTAGTAGTTTACTTTTGTTTTATTCTTTATTATAAAAAAATGAAAAAGGGAGGAAAATGATTTTCGTTATTTTGACCGTCGGAGTGCAAACGGCCGTCGGACATTTTTCTCGACCGGTAACTTTTACCTCTTAACGAGGTGTTCCAATGTGCATGTGATGTCTACATGGAAAAAGGTAGAAGGGATTCTGTTGGTGAATTTTTTGAGGTCAACAACTTTAATGTCTTGCTTGCTTGCTTGCTTGGTGAGTATATGGTTCTGTGTTGCAAGACCTTCATGATTCTGTGAGAGCATGTTTGGATATAGCATGATAATAGGTAAAGTTGCTTTTAAGAATTTTTTAAATCTCCAAAGTCCAAATATATAACCTTTTTTCTTATTTGGAGTAAAAAGTAATCTTTATCGAAACATAACTTATTATTCTCAACTTTCACTAGCATAAAAAGCAAAATTCATTTTTAACATACTTGTTTTTTAATAAGCAAACTTTTCAAGCTTACGCAAACGTTATATCTTCCATCAACAATAGGTTATGGAAGAATATTCTTTTAGGTTGTGGAATGTTTCATATATAAACTAAAAGGAAGAATCTCTAAGAATTTATATTTTCCATATCCAAATCATATTAAAAGTAGGCATATATATTGATTTTCTTTTTTTCTTTTTTTGTCCACACACATAAAACCTCTACAGTTTTGAGTTAGGATTTAAAGGTAAAAATAATTAAAAAAAAAATCAAAGCAAAAGAAAATTCTGTAAAGCACGCTACAAGGTAATTTCATTTTTAGCTTTTGCTAATTTTGTTTTCTGGTTTGATTTACAATCTTTAAAGCAGGAAAATACATGACCACCTTTAGAAAAACCAGATAGCTATTAATTTCTGCTCTATAGTCGAAAAAACAATATAGTATTTTCTCTTTTTAAATTAACTTAAATTACTTGTACTCAACAATTGAAAGGCAGCCTAACTTCTATTTACTTAGAATTCAGAATTAATTTAGAATTTTCTCCCTTGTACTTGTTGATTAGGGAGGAACAGTCTAGGAAGAATTAGTTGCTCTCAAACATGGCAACTCTGGCGTTGTTGAAGTATAAGAGGATAAAATGAAGTGAAAATTTCACATCTTAAAAGGCTAATTAGAGTTTAAGAAAAACTTTGACACACTAGTCTTCGAATTGTATTTAAATTATCTTAAGATTCAAATAATTATATCTTATTCCTTTTCGTTTAATCTTCTATGAAGTTGACATGAAGGCTAATTTGGCATAACTACATATCTTATTAGTGTCGTTGTCATTTATTATGTTTTTCTTGGAGTAGAGAGCAAATGTCATCCAAAGGAATTTTCAGACAAAATTCTCCTACATGGAAAAAATTAGGGGCTAGACAAAATTCCCGAATCAAATCGGATCGAACTGGACCGGAATCCCCAACCGAGCAGTTCTTCTTAACTTAAATACCCGAATGGATATCTGAATCGAGAACCGACAGGTTCGGTTCGATTCTCGGTTCTAGATCCAGAATCGAAGAATCGAATAAGAACCGAACCTCCTAATTTTTTTTATCTTAAATAAGTCAAATTATTTTATTTTTAAAAATAAATTGCTAACTAATTAATTTAGTCCAAACTCAAAATATGATTTTACTATTTTTAATTTCCAACCAAGCTCAATTTAATCAAATTGACCTGACTTTCACCCAAATCTCTTATTCTACCGTAGTATCATTTCTACCGTTCCATTATTATGAATTAGCCATCTTCCTCTTCCTATAATTTTAACAGTCAAATCTATAAAGAACACAACAAAAAGAGGTGCAAAAAATATAACGAGATTGGATTATGTTATTTAGTAAGGGTTAATATTGAATATGTCATAATCAAATTAATGTAGCGTTGTTGTGATATAAGAAAAAATTAATTATTGTACGAAACTCAGAACTAAATCGAACCGAATGGAACCTAACCCAACCATAATTAAATTTAGACCCGACGGTTCCATTTACTAAATACCAAAACATTTCAGGTTGGTTCAATTCTAAAGAGAATCGAACCGAATCGGATCATGTCCAACCCTAGAAAAAATGGTTGCCTGAAGACATGGATTAGGGAAAATGTGATTTTTTTTTTGTTTTCAAAATGGTTCCTATTGTTTGCATATATGTGAATACAAGACCTATTATTTCGATTTTGATAATCACGTTTTTATATGAACCTTTTATTTTCAAAATCTGTCCTTTCCGTTCAAAGCATTTGGCCGTTAAATGGTTCACATGCCTTATTTTAGGGAAAAAGAACTTATTGTACATCACCATTTAAATAATCTTTTACAGATTGATGGTGTGTAAAAAAGAAAGTGGTGGATTTTTTTTTATTTGGTTAATAAAATTTTGACCCAATCAAATATCGTCATATTATATGTTGGTAAACTAATATGTAAGTTGTGATGTACATGTAGTACAAGTATTTTAGAAAAAGGGCATATCACCCCTGTATTGCCTCCACAATTCCAACACCAGGGATGGCAATCGCCAAAACCAACCCCAACGCCCCTTGACATCACCCAAAAGCGCCAAGCTGTATCTATAAGACCCACGAATCTATAGATATAAATCTTTGTATGTAAAACTTTGTTTTTTTCCTGATTTTCATAGACCCTTTAATCAATCCATGTAGAAGACAAGTACGATTAGTGAAAAGATCTTGAAGAACGAGATAAAGAATTTTCAAGTTTTCTTTCTCGGAAAGGCTTTGACGTGTGTGATTCTCTTCAACGTCAAAAGAATGCAACTTCGTTTTTGCTATATTTTAATTTTCCCCGCATAATAGACTATCGTAAAGATGTACTGACTTTTCATGCAACTTAATTACTGTAACACAGTTCATAAATTTGTAGCAATTGATCAGTAACTTCATTTTTGGAAATTAAGAATTTTCTATATTCTAGTTTTCTTTGGTTTCGTGATAAGTTATCAGAAAATGAAGATGAAAGAGAAAATGTTTTGTGCTAAGGGATGGAAGAAAATTGTATATTCTTCTTGTTAAAATCTTATACAATCACATCACATATATACAGAAAAATGAGAGCTAAAACAACTGCCTAACAGAATTGGAGAGAGAGGAATCTACATATTCTACACACTTCTTTTAACCGACATCTATTATATATTCTTCATGCAATTTGCAGCTTCTTCCTCCTTCTAGAATGCTTTGTTGGTGTACTGATAATGTTTGTTAACGTGACCACCTTGCTGATATGGCTGGGCCACGTGGCGATCTACTTTTCCTTCATTCTTCAACATCCTCCGGCAAGATGGTGAGTAGATGTCTTCTACTCCCATCTTGGCCAAATGAGAATAAAAGATGGATGCCTTAGTTCAGATATCAGCAACCTGTGCATTGGTCCTCAGATGTTTTGTCACCGCATTTCCTTCTTGAATTTTATCTCGAATTAAATGACAGTCAAGATCAATATGTTTCATTCTCTCGTGAAAAATAGGATTTGCAGCAATATGAAGAGCTGATTTATTATCACAATATAACAAGACTGCTTGTGGATGACATAGTGTTAGGTCTATAAGTAAAAATCGCAACTAGGTTAGCTCACAACAGATACTTGCCATGGATCTATACTCTGCCTCAGCAGAGGATCTGGAAACAGTGTTTTGCTTCTTTGACTTCCCTGAAATTAAAGAAGATCCTAGGAAGATGCAATATCTTGTGATGGACCTTTGAGTGTATGGACATGAGCCCTAATCAAAGTCGCTATAGGCCAGAAGTTGCAGCACTGATGAGAATGGATACATTAGTCCTTGACCTGGGCTTCTCTTGATATAGCGAAGCACTTTATATGCTGCATTAAGATGTGGAATTCTAAGCTTGTCCATGTACTGGCTTAATTGCTGGACAGCATAAGATATATTAGGTCTAGTCAAAGTTAAGTAGATAAGTCTTCCAATGAGCCTTCTGTACATGGATGGATCTTCAAGTAATTTCCCTCCATTTTTGAAAAACTTGACATTCTAGTCTAAGGGAATTCTTGTTGGCGTAGCTCCAATTGTGCTTGAATCTGTTAATATGTCTAGAGCATATTTTGTTTGACAAACCGTAATTCCTTCCTTTTGTCTTGCTAGCTCAATCCCAAGAAAGTATTTCAACACTCCCAAGTCCTTAATCCTGAACTTCTCATTCAATAAGTGCCTTAAGGATTTGATGGATTTCACATCATCACTGGCCACAATGATATCATCTACATACACCAAGATGGCAGTAAATGAGTTCCCTTGGAACTTAGTAGACAAACTGTAGTCAGCCATTGACTGAACGAACCCTAAGTTCGTAATGAAGGTTGACAATTTTGAATACCATTGGCATGAAGCTTGCTTCAACCCATATAGACTTTTGAGCAATCTGCACACTTTTGGTCAGGATGCCTTTGAGTAACCTGGAGATAATTCCATATATACTTCCTCACTTAAATCACCATGTAAAAATGCGTTATTCACATCAAATTAGTTTAGAATCCACCCTTTTATGGCTGCCACTACTAATAAAGTTCTGACCGTAACTATTTTTGTTACTGGTGAAAAGGTCTCATGGTAATCTAGACTTTCATGCCGAGTGTCTCCTTTTGCAACTAGTCATGCTTTGTACCTCTCTATTGATCCATCCGAATTGTACTTGATTTTAAAGACCCACTTACATCCAATAGCTTATTTTCCATCTGGAAAGTCTGTGATTGTCCATGCATGATTTTTTTCAAGAGCATCAATCTTGTTTTGCATAGCCTTGCACCAATCTGAGGATTCTAGTGCTTCACTATAACTTTGTGGTTCTAAGTATGATATGATAGATGTAAAAAAAGCTTTGTGTGCTTGTGACAATTTATCAAGACTAACAGTTGCTTCAAATGGGAAGGGGTTACACGAGATTGGATGAACCTTCTGCCCTTTGAACTTTTGAAATTGGGTGGATGAGCTGGCTTGCTGGAAAACAAAGTTCTACAAATATGAAGGTATTTTTCTGATTTTGGTGGATCGTCTTAGTAGATGAGGATTAGTGTTAGGTGATGTATTTGTATTGTCTGGTTGGTTTGAGGGATTTTCTGGTATTGATTCTGATTCATTTGTAGAATTTCAGGGGCTTGAGTCTACTCAAGGTGTGTCAATGTATGGTGATGTCATGTGGTGGTATGTTATCAATGTCATATGATTCATCAGGTTGTAAACTTCGATGATCAGTTGTATGATATTTATTTATATCTGAAGTTTGAGCAAAAGGTAGGTCTGTTAGGTTATGCACTTTCTTGGTATTTGGCTGATCATCCCTTTTGTAAGGGAAGATATTCTTACGAAATATGACATTCTTTGAGACAAAGATTTTCCTGTCTCTAAGTCCAGTAGCTTGTATACTTTCATTCCAAATGGGTAGCCCAAGAATACATACCGTTTAGCTCTTGGATCGAATTTATGTCTACCTTGTACCAGGGTAGTGGCGAAATCTAAACATCCAAAATTTTTAATATGGGAACACTTTGGCTTGATTTTAAGAAGAAGTTCAAAAGGTGTTTTGTGATTCAAGAGAGGTGAGGGAATTCTATTTATGAGGTAAACTGCTATTAGCACACAATTATTCTAATATTTTATGGGAATTCCACTTTAAAATCTTAATGCTCTTGCTACATTGAGATTATGTTGTCCCTTCCTTTCCACAACTGAATTTATTTGTGGAGTTTCAACACAAGAATTTTGATGTATGATACCTTTCTCATGGAAAAAGGTTTTCACATTGAATTCTCCACCATTGTCACTACTGATTGCCTTGATTT
Source organism: Fraxinus greggii (assembly GCA_903798315.1). Taxonomy (NCBI): domain Eukaryota; kingdom Viridiplantae; phylum Streptophyta; class Magnoliopsida; order Lamiales; family Oleaceae; genus Fraxinus; species Fraxinus greggii. Next base: position 3,759 of record CAIGRK010327398.1, on the reverse strand, counting down.
TGTTTTGAAATTGGTTTTCAATCATGTTACAAAAACCTTGTAAAACAGTGCTAGTATCAAATTTGTTCTTCAAAGTATAGATCCAAATACATTTGTTGTAGTCTTCCACTATTGTTAAGAAATACCTTGAGCCATCATAGGCAACCTCATTACATGGTCCCCAAAGATCACAATGAACTAAATCAAAACATTTTTCTGATTGATGCTGACTAACAGGGAAAGGTGGTTTATGCATTTTGGCCAAAGGACAGATCATGCAGGGTTTGGAGGTTTTGTTGTTGCCTAAGGACTTGATAATGGTAGATGAAGGATGCCCTAATCTAGAATGCCAGAGGTCAAATTCTTTAGTTTGCATGGCAGCAGCTGCTGTGATAGTTAAAGTATCAAAGAAGGCTGATGGTGGGACTCCATTTTCTGTAGGTAGTATAAGCCATGTCTCACTTTACCCATTCCAATCATTCTCCAGGTCAAAAGGTCCTAAATGAAGCATATTTGATATAATAAAATTAGACAACATTTTAAAGAAGCAGCCATTTTTCTAGTTGAGATTAAATTGAAGGAAAAATATGGAACACAGAGTTCATCATGCAGAATTAGTGTTTCTGAAATTCTTACCGTTCTTGCATGAGTAACAACAACACTATTGCCATTAGGAAGTGTGACACAATATGTAACTTGTGCTGTTACCTTAGTGAGTAGGGAGATATCATAAACCATGTGATCTGTGGCACTTGTGTCTAGAATCCATGTTGTGGTTGCTAGAAATTTTGATGCATAAGCAGAAAGACATAGAGATATACCAGACATAGTGGACATTTGAACCTCAGTAGTGCAATGGCTAATGTCAGATTGGACTTGATTTGCTGAATGAGTTGTGGTTGAAGTGATGTGTTTATTGAGAAGTGCAATCAGTTGGTTGTATTGCTCTTGCGTGATAGGAGATTGAGCTCTACCAGCGTGCTTGTGTTCCTGCATAGTCATGCCAGTAACTTGATTATCTGAAGAACGAGTAGATCTTCCCTTGTTGTACAGCTTGTGTCCTAGGGGATATCCACAAATTTTGAAGCACTTTTCTATGCTATGACCAGGCAGGTTACAATAAGAGCACAATTTTTTGTTGGCCTTAAGACATCTCTCCAATGAATGACCAGCAATCTTACAGTGAGTGTAAAAATATTTGGCAGTTCAGTTAGCTGTGAACTGATTTCCATTTCGAGCTCCTCTTCCCATCATTGCCATTAATTCAGTAACAGGGGAGTCCATTGAAATTTGTCTCCTCTTTTACTCTTGTTGTATGACATAGTATACTTCATTTAGTCTCAGGAGAAGCTTAATAAGAAGGATGTTGGCTTTGATGTCTTTGCAGGATTTATTAAGTCCCATAAGGAACCACATCACCCAATCTCTTTACTGATTATCAATGACAATACGAAGTCCTCCACATGAGCAATTAGGTATGGATTCATAGTTGATCAACCCATCGAGGAGAGCTTTCTATTTTGAAAAATAAACACACACAACATCTTGATTTTGCATCAAGGTACTGATAGCTTGTTTTACCTGGCCTAACCAGTGTTCAAGCTCCAGCCAAAGCTCTCTAGTAGTGTCTGCATACAGAGTATTGGTTTTAACTTCAACAAACATGGTGTTTTGAAGTCAGGCAATTACAAGATCATTGCAGCGAAGCCAATGTTCCATCAGGAAATTGTTGGGATCTGTGGGTTCTGTCAATCTTCCATCACTAAAACCAAGTTTATTTTTAATGCTCAGCGCCCTCTTCATGGACCTGGCCCAGGTGTGATAGTTAGTGTTGTCTAAAATGTGGGTAACTAGTATGGTCCCAGAACTACCGTTCCCTCCAATGTAGTATGGGTTGTGAAGGTAAGTGGGATCATAATGGTTTGGTGCGGGGCAGGCATTTTGATTTTGCTTCGGATTCGGATTAGGATCCTAAAGTGTAGCAAATTGAGAATTTGGATTTGGATGTTCATGTGCAGCAGATTGAGCTTCTGTGCAATGTTTGTCAGCCATTGTTAACCTTGCTCTGATACCATATCAGAAAATGAAGATGAAAGAGAAAGTGTTTTGAGCCAAGGGATGGAAGAAAATTGTATATTCTTCTTATTAAAATAGTATACAATCACACCACATATATACAGCAAAATGAACAGAAAAATGAGTGCTGAAACAACTGCCTAACAGTATTGGAGACAGAGGAATCTACATATTCTACATACTTCTTTTAACTGGCATTTATTATATATTCTTCATGCAATTTGCAGCTTTTTCCTCCTTCTAGAATGCCTTGCTGGTGTTGCTGATAAGGCTTGTTCACGTGACCACCTTGCTGATATGGCTTGGCCACATGACAATATACTTTTCCTTCATTCTTCAACATTAGTTATTTTGAAACATATGTTCTCTCTTTTAGCAACCATAGTCCTCTGTCTATCGTTCAAGTTTTCATAATTCAAAATGATTAAAAAAAATTCTTTCAAAAATTGAAGAAAAATAATCATATTGTTCATTTATTGGCAATTAATAACAATGTTTGAATTTAGTACCTTCTCATCTCCGGTCACTGATGTTGCGTGTGTATGTTTAGGGTTGTCCGGATCATTCCAATGTGAAAAAAGCTAAGTGTACAAGATTTTCTTTACAAATTCTTTACAGGTGCTGCGCTGGCAGCACTTAATTCGCTGACTTTCTTTTTTGCCAACTGCCAATCAAACCGTGCCAAGTGGAATTCTATGAAACTTCTGTGAAAAAACATGTACGTGTGTCATTGATATTCCAACATAAGATGTCTTCAGGAGCATTGATTGGTGTAAAGATGAAACACTGCCATGGAAATACAGGAGGGGTGTGGCATTTTATCATTGAGAATTTGGCAAAAGAGAAAAAAAAAAAGGGGGCAACCACACAGGTGCTGCCATTCTGGCAGTTATTCGCGTGCCGAAAAATGATAATACAGCTCATGGTATAGATTAATTCTGGTCACCATCCTAGCATCCGACAAATCATCCAAGATCATCTTAATTAAAAAATATTAGAAACATTACATTCAAGTCCATGGAATATAAGAATCCTAGTTTTGTCATATTTCATTTATGGCAGGTTGGTTGTGCAACAAAGAGCGCCAAATTTTATGATGAAAATGTCATATTCTTTATATATTCCATCAATATTCTTAACATTCATTCAATAAAATATGCAGAGGCAAAAAGTTTATTTTTCTTTTTCACATGCAACATCATTGGGCTGAAAAAAGTAAATATTTAGCGAGAATCAAAAGGCTTCAATCACACTTTTCTTCATTTTAGTTAAAGAACTTAAGCGGAAAAAAAAAATCATATTATACCCTTAAATATAGAACACTTCATATTTTACTAATAACGATTTTACATACTGAATATACTATATATAACCTCGTTAAAAAGGCCAATAGTGCTGATTCTGAAACTTTCTCCCTTTCTGAGTTGTAACAAAAATTTGAAATAGCTGAGATTATGGTATACATTAATTACATCTGCTTTAAAAATGCAAATTCAAAATCAAATGGTTTAGGTTGATATGATATTGTAGGAAGGGATTTCTCTTTGTTACGAATTTTGGATCGCAAGATAATGAAATAAACAAGAAGAAAATAAACAACAAGATTTACGTGGAAACCTAATACGGAAAAAACCCCGTACATAAAGAAAAATCCACTATAATCAATAGCAATTGTGTTTACAATATCAAGATCTCAACACCCTC
>CAIGRK010327381.1:1670-13023 GCA_903798315.1 Fraxinus greggii | reverse complement strand
GAAGTGGTTCAACAAACTCACGAAAGGTTGCTACTGATTAAGGAAGAATTCTATGAAGAAATTGATACTGACCCAATCTCCGACTGCAAATAGGCTGAGTAGAATAGAATTGTGAAGATCCTTCTTCTTTGACAACGCATAGACATCCATGACAGCTAGTCCAAAGCTCCATATTGCTTGCAAACCCATTGAGGCTATCAAGTAGCTTGAACAATGATAAGAATTGAGCTGAATTTTGACATTTTTATGGTAATCCGAAAGAAAGTGACTTGGCAAGTATATTGGTAAGATTAGAAACAACGGTAAGAACAAATTGTATTGCGTTAAAACCATATTCCCATGAATTTTCCATGGCAGATAATGGACATTCACATAACGAAATTAGAGAAGGTTCTTGGTTTTGTAAAATATAGATCTTAAATAAGGGTAAATTTAAGGGGATTCATGCATACAATCAACCAACATTTATCGAATTTGAAAAATAATCAGTTTGATCCTCTTACTTGTTTTATCAAACCCCAAAATCCATAAATCAGGATCCAGATGCATNGAGAAGGTTCTTGGTTTTGTAAAATATAGATATTAAATAAGGGTAAATTTAAGGGGATTCATGCATACAATCAACCAACATTTATCGAATTTGAAAAATAATCAGTTTGATCCTCTTACTTGATTTCCCAAACCCCAAAATCCATAAATCAGGATCCAGATGCATATAAATACAATAAAAATGATCTCCTACCCATGGTGGGTAGGACAAAACATGTGCCACATATCAAGCCTACAATTTTTGACAATTGTCAAAAATTATAAACCCACGTCGGTGAGCAAGAAAACTTCAACCTACAATGGATTGGAGATCATTTCTAATTGATACAAATGATCCAACGGGAGCAAGAATTTCCAAGAACATTTGGAACATTTTGTTTCTGAGATAAACTATAATTCAGTCTCATTAAACGCAGCTGCTAAAAGAATTGATTACTAGGACACTATGATTTGACAGATTTTGATTCTTATTTACATTTTCAGGCTATATGCTAATACTCTCTATAAACAAGTAATAGAATGCATGATCATCAATCTCTCTCTTTGTTTCACAAATCAAACTTGATATGCTAAACAGTACGAAAATTCATTCCACGAATCTCAGATATTTCAAAACCCCCTGGCCTCCCCCTTCGCGTGGGCTTATCATAGAATCTCTATCATGATTAATGATACCAATTACGGATTCATAGCTTTAACAAGTAAAATTCAGAGTCCTTCCTTTCAACACATTGACCTATGAGCAATATATTCATAACTCTATACACAACTGGTGAATTCCTCAAAACCAATTCTATTAAGCCATTTCTATCAAATGAAATTCACAGATTCTGATTTCAAAATATTACAAACTAATGATTCTGAACAATTAAGACACTGCAGATCATAACATTTACATTTAATGCACACAAAAAACTATAGATCCCATAAGAGTTATTCCTCTTGAAATTAAGTTTCGATAGGAGAAAAGAAGAAATAAATACCAGAAAGCTGTGAAACTGAAGAATGTTTTGGTAGTTGCCATTGAAGCAATGGATCCAACTGAAAATAAGCACTGTGCCATCCTCAAAATTAGTCCAGTCCAAGTACCAGGAGCCCCAGCTAAACTCTTCATTTTATCTCATAAAAACTGAACAAAAATCAGAATTTTAATGGACTTTTATGAGGATCCATCTTCTCGCTTCTTTCTTTTTCGCTTGAGACCAATCTCCGTCTGGCTCGTGGATTAGGAAAACTTTGCTATCATTCAAGAATATGCATATTATTTTATTCCAGTTTTCCCTACCCAGAAATACAAGTCAACAGGAGGTTTTAAAGAAAAAGCATAACCTCTAAATTCAAAATCCAATCTTTTTTCCCAGACAAACGTCGAATAAATTAAACAATCTTTTGTTTGAACCAAAAAGAATAGAAGCCTCAAATCTAAAATTTATGAAATGATAAAAATTGCTTCCAAATTGCAAGGAAAAGATGAGAAAGAGAGAGTGGAACAGCTGTACAAAGAAACAACTAAATCCTGTAGTGTGTGCGATTCAGTGATGAACAAGACACCAAAAGCCAGGCACTTTTAGAGTTATAATACTACTTTATTTCGACCAAACAATGGCGATCAACTGGCGTGAGCAGATCTCAGATGGAGAAATGGGTAAATGTATTTTCTAAGATCTTTGCTGGCAATGGTAGGGACTGTCCAAGGACAGCTAGGAGTAGATAAGTACGTCTACTCTTACTTTAAAAAAAAAAAAAACTTAGCAACCCGCCTTTTTCCGAGGTGCTTGTTTATCTATCATTTAAAAAAGTTATTTGTTACAGTCATATTCTTCATCACACATTCACACTTAATAAAATATTCTACATATAAATTAATAAAATTACTTTAAATTTCAACCACACATTCTCCAACAAATACTATTAATTACAACATTTCCTCCCAATAATGGGAAACAAACAAACACTAAATTTGATGTCTAGAAAATGTCAATTGAATTTGTTACGCTGTGGTATCTACGTGACAAGTCATGAGACTGCCAGTTAAGAGAAATATCACACGAGCATTTTCGAGGCTGTAGAACTAAAGCACATTGTTCTTCTACCTTTACTTTGGAGGCGATGAAGGCAACCATTATTCCCCAAGGCATTGAAAATGTAGTAAAGCCTCGTCCACATAAGCCTCCGATGCAACATAACTTACAGTAGGAGCATCACTTCTTGGTTCCGTGGCAATGAGAGGAAGCTCAATTTTTAGCCGCAATAGATGTTCAAGGCGGTTGTGGTTAGTTATGAGGCAACTCATGTAAGATACATACGAATGGCATGCAACTATATGAGATTAAATAAATATTTACTTAGGTTACATTGTTCATCCTAGCAATAAGAAATTTTGCCAACTATAGTATTGAAATTAAATAACAAAATGATGAAAATATCGTCGGGTTCAATACAATGAATAAAGAAATTAATTCAAGCAATTTATTATTCTTTGGCACCCAAAATCCAATAAAGAACTTCAAATTTTCCTTGATTGGTTATACATCTTCGGGCCAATTGTATTCTTCAATTTTCTAACTCCAAACTCAAGTACAAATATTGAGGAATTTGTGTGTTTGGATGTGTAATTTAGCCTCAAGACCGTATCCATAGTCTTCCTCTCTTATTAAATAAAAAGAACCCTATTTTTGGACTTCAATTTAGGTTTAAAAAAGACTTCCAATGTGATACGGAACCATAATTTTAATCCAATTAGGATATTCCAATTTTTTGGAATTTATCCATTAACGTGTGCAAATTGGTCCATACTCTTTTTGCTCAGATTGAGTCGTAATATTGCAATTGAGGTCCTTCAACTTTCAAATATAACTTTTTGGTCCCCAACTTCTAGAATATGTCTAACTTAATCCTTTTTGGTCAATTATTGCTTCTTTTCATCAATTCTCATCCAATTCCGAGTTCTCTCCTAAAATAATAAAAAAAAACATATAAACTACTTTCGTAAAGTTATTCTAAATAATATTTACGCTATCAATGATCGAATTCTTCAATAAAGATACCATCCTTTCAGTGGTTTAAACTTTTCTTTTAGTCTTTCCTAGTGGATGGAAGTTTAAATGATGTCACAATAGATTCATCCATGTTCTTATTATATTGCCGAACTATTTTTCGAATTTCCACCATCTGATCTGAAAATAATTTTGAAGTTAAGAACTTCTTGTGTTTAGTGTCTTAGAACAAGTACTTGGCTTCTAAAGGATCCTAAATTTCCTTGGCTGTCGTCTTGTTGTGGTGACCAAACAAGACGTCTAACATGATGTTGCAAATATGTCCTTTGCAAATGTAGTCATCTTGCTCCACTTTTGATGTGCCTGTGGCCAGGTAAAGTTTCATCTTCCTTCGCTTCAACTTTTGGAATAGTTAAAATATAAACTACATTTAACGTTTTTAACAAGAAATGCAATTTGTTTGCCATCTTCAAAAGTTTTCTCTATGGAACTGCTACAACTTTATAAAATCTACTATAAAATATCGGAGAGAGGAGGAAGTGGTGCCATTGCAAAACTTAAAATATCAGGCGCTATATTCGCAATGGTCGCTGATGCAAATAGCAGATAAAGTTGAAGAAGATCACATTGAACTTTTAGATGAAGAAACTTGGCTCTAAGACACCTGTTTGCGCTTTTCTTAAGATGATATTTGTTCGCACTTCGATGATGTACACGGGATAGCAAAATGCCTCCAAGATATAATGGAACCTGAATATTTTGGGTGTCACTTCCTAACGAAAATAATGCAAAAAAATTAAGGAGAGAAGAAGTCAATATCGAGAGGCTCTGTTCTATATATGGATTACAGAAAACAAATCAAAAATGGAAAAAGATGAAATGCACAAAAATAATGGTACAATGAAGAAGATGAAGGACAATTCTATCTTTTTATATATATTTCAAACTAGAAATCAACGGTCGCAATTATATATTGTTAAACAACCTTCCGAAGAGTCACAACCTTTTATTTGAATCACCGTATTTTACTTGAAATGATAGTCACATAATTGTATTTGGTTGAAAAGTGGCCATCAAAATGGGTATAAGCATAATGTGCATAGAGAATGGCCACCCAAGCAAGATGTTGGAATATATGTTACATTGTTGACTGTTGACCAGAGGATGTTGACTGGACAATTGACCATTGACTATTGAAATTGGTTGAGGCAAAAAAGTGTTCAAAATTCAGTTTGCTAAATTAGCTGGAAAGCGTCTTACAATTCACGCTTTTGTTAGTGAGCCGGTTGCATGGGATATTGTCCAGTGTCATCTCCTCACCATTGGATGCATGGGATATTGTCAAGTATCACCTCCTCACCATTGGATTTGTTGACCTCCTGATGTTGAAATGTGATAAGAATGCTAACAAAGCCAACAATTGTTTCACAATCAGCAATGCCAGCAAGGCACGAAATGGCACAGAAATTCCAGAACAATCCAAGGAAGGCGCAGCAGAAATAATATGCTCCAATTCTTTTATGCATGAAAGAATTTTTTTGGTTATACGATTTTGTACAACTTTTGTAGTGTTAGTTACAGATTTTTTATTTTCCCTGACCCTTCTATAGAGGACTCACCATCTATTTGTATTAAAGATATACATAATGAATATACAGTGAAACAATTTCTCCCAGCTTGATTTCTTCTCTCTGGTTTATCTTTATTGAGTTTTCTTATATGGTATCAGAGAAAGCATGGCTCAAGAAGATTTTCCCTATTGATCCAACCCAACCATACAGTCCATATTTTATTGGTAGTAATGATGGTCCTGGAGCATTGCTCGTTACACAAATGTTGGATTCCAGCAACTATCATTCTTGAGCAAGATCAATAAGGAGAGCTCTCCGAATCAAGAACAAGTTAGGCTTCATAGATGGGAGTATTTGTGAACCTACTGATGCAAATAATCTACTGATGGATCATTGGCTGCGCTGCAATGATATCGTCATTATCTGGTCGCAGAACACCATGTCTATGGATATCAAGTCAAGCACACTATGCTGAAACGGCTCACCAGTTGTGGCTGGAACTTGAGCAACGACTTGCACAACAAAATGCACCCAGAATTTATGAGGTAAAGCAAGGTATAGTGAGTCTGCAGCAGAATCAAGACCCTGTGAGTGTATACTTCTCAAAACTCAAAGCTCTTCTTAATGAGTTGTTAAATTATGAATGTATTCCTAACTGTACTTGTAGGGGACTGAAGATAATAGTTAACAATCAAGAGAGGATTGGGTGATGAAATTTCTCATTGGATTTAATGACTCATACAAGGGCCTTAAGGCTCAAATCCTTCTGATCAAACATTTTCCTAGTCTTAATTAGGTGTATTCCATTATTCAACAAGAAGAAAAGCAAAGGCAAACTTCTGCTAATATTCCTGCTAATGATACTATGGCACTTATGGCAAAGGTAGCTGCTAGAGATGTAGGAAAACATAATATGATACCTCAAAGAAAATATTACTGCACTTTTTGCAAAGTGGCTGGACATTCCCTTAAGAGATGTTTCAAAGTCAACCCTGATAAACCAGCATGCAATTATTGTAATATGCCTGGTCACAGCCGAAAAATGCTTCAAATTATATGGCTACCCACCAGGACACAAGCTCTATGGAAAGACTAGAGCCATTGGACCTTCTGCCAATCAAGCAGTCACTGTTAGTCAGCTTGGACAGGAGCAGCTCAGTAACAAAACCCAAATATCTTTAACTCAAGAGCCATATGCTCAGCTGATGGCCCTACTCAAACCACAAAACAACCTACTTAACACATCCTCAGCCAACCAAGTGAAAACTTATATACCTTCATCTTCAAGTGAGGTTGATATTCCAAAGATTTTTTGTGTTTCTCCTTGTCTCCCTGTGTGCAATACAAAATCAAAAAATATTTCTGATATTGCTTGGATTATGGACACTGGGGCAATAGATCATATGATCTATTCCCCAACCTTTTTCACCACCACCAAGTCAAAAATTAATCACTTTGTTGCTCTTCCAAATGGGGATTTTGTTAGTGTCACCCATGTTGGAACATCCGAAGTAACTGAAACGCTAATCCTACATGATGTCTTGTACGTACCATCTTTCTCTTTCAATCTAATATTTGCTAGAAAATTGTCTCAAGCTTCGCATTGTTGCCTCATTTTCTTTCCTGAAACTTGTTTTGTACAGAACCTTTCCACTTGGAAAATGACTAGAATGGGTGAAGTGAGGCATGTATTATTCCATCTACTGCAAAATGAATTCTCTTCTACAGCTTTGAATGATGCCTTACCTTTTCTAGCCAATAAATCCACCAAATTAGCTTCTGTCATCAACAACCAAGAAGACACCAACATTTGGCACTACAGATTAGGACACCCCTCAGACTCTAGACTAGATCTTTTGAAGCTTGATCATGTACTAAAAGTTGCTAATATCAAAATACCTTATCCTATTTGCCCCCTAGCAAAATTGCATAAGCTTGCCCCTTCACCATCAGTCAACACAACTCACAAAAATGCTTTGAGTTAGTCCACTGTGATTCGTGGGGACTTTGTAATAAAGTAGCCTATGATAGATCGGGATATTTTTCTTAGCATTGTATACGATTTCAGTAGATGTACGTGGTTAATCTTGCTAAGATTTAAATCAGATTCCATTGGTGTTTTACAGACCTTTTGTCTATTGATTGAAAATCAATTTAATTCCAAAATCAAAGTAACTAGGACTGACAATGGAGGTGAATTTGAAATGAAACGCTTCTACTCTGAAAAGGGTATCATCCACCAAAAATCGTGTGTGGAAATCCCTCAACAAAATGCTATAGTCGAGAGAAAACATCAACACATCCTAATATTGCAAGAGCCTTAAGATTTCAGAGTGGAATTCCTATGAAATACTGGTCTGATTGCATTCTTACAGCAGTCTATCTCATAAATAGAACCCTCTCTCCACTCCTCAGACACAAAACACCCTTTGAACTCCTTTTCAATTCTAAGCCTGCCTATTCTCATCTTAAAATCTTTAGTTGTTTAGCCTTTGCCTCTACACTCACTCACGACCGACACAAATTTGATGCTAGAGCAAGACGGTGTCTATTTTTAGGTTATCCCTTTGAGATTAAAGGTTACAAACTGTTAGACTTAGATTCAAACAAAGTTTTTATTTCATGAAATTTTGTTTTTCATGAAAACAACTTTCCTTACAAAAACGTAGAAACTGTCACTCATCCTATTTTACCAACCTTGACTGAAATGCCTTTTGCTCAATCATCAACCATTGACCTAAGCTATCCTATTGAGCAAACTCCTATCCATGAGCAACTTTCTGATCCTTTGGACCAACCATCTGCATCACTAAGTCCATCTAACCAACTTGAAACTTCTACACAGTCATCTCAAAACAATTCCACAAGTCCTCACTTACCTCGAAGATCCACTAGAGACAGAAGACCACCTTCATATCTGCAGGACATTACATGCCATCAAGCCTCCTCACTTTCCAATTCACAAGAGTTAAATAAGGAGAAAGGTCATTGTAAATCAGGTAGTCCTTTTCCTTTATGTGCCACTTTATTATACCAAAGATTACCTAAATCGTATAAAGCTTTTGTCACATCCATATCAACACACACAGAACCTAAAACATATCAACAAGCTGTTAAATGTGTGGAATGGCGTAAAGCCATGAAAGCTGAAATAGATGCACTTGAGATGAATGACACTTGGGTTGTGATTGATTTGCCTCTTGGAAATGTTGCTATAGGCTGCAAATAGGTTTATAAAATTAAGTTCAACGTAGATGGAAGTGTAGATTATTACAAGGCTAGACTTGTAGCCAAAGGGTACATAGAATAAGAAGGGCTAGATTACCCTGAAACATTCTCACTCGTGGCTACACTAGATACCGTAAGAACATTATTAGCTGTTGTTGCAATTAAAGGTTGGTTTTTGCAGCAATTGGATGTAAACAATGCAATCCTACATGGAGATCTAAATGAGGAAGTGTACATGCAACTCCGCTTGGATATTCCGAGGATGGTGAATCAAAAGTTTGTAAACTTTGCAAGAGTTTATATGGATTAAAACAGGCTTCTAGGCAATGGCATTCTAAATTGCCCTCATTTATCATTCAACAAGGTTTTCAACAATCCAAAGTTGATTATAGTCTGTTTACAATGTCCACCAAAGATTCTTTCACAGCCATATTGGTCTATGTTGACGACATTATAATAGCTGGAAATAGTATGCAAGTTATTGAATCTCTCAAGTTATCCCTTGATGTCAAGTTCAAGATCAAAGACTTGGGTGCATTGAAGTATTTTCTTGGGATAGAAGTGGCACAGTCAGAAAAGGGGATTCATATTTGTCAGAGAAAATACGCTCTAGATATTCTTGCTGATTTTGGAACTATTGGAGCATTACCAGCCAAGATACCATTGGATCAGCACCTCAAACTCTCCAAAAATGAAGGTAAATTACTTCATAACCCTTTTATCTATAGGAGACTTATCGGGAGACTTCTTTACTTAACTATAACCAGACTTGATCTTGCCTACTCAGTGTAACTTCTAAGTCAGTATATGCAGGCTCCTAGAATCCCATACTTAAATGCAGCTCATAAGGTGTTGAAATATATTAAACGAGCTTTGGGACAGGGTTTGCTTTATTCATCTGCATCTAATTTACAACTCAAATCTTATTGTGACTCGGATTGGGGGCATGCCCAGACACCAGAAGATCCATCATAGGTTATTGTGTTTTTCTTGGGTTCTCTCTAATTTCTTAGAAGTCCAAGAAGCAAAATTCTATCTCTAGATCTTCTACAGAAGCTGAGTATAGGGTTATGGGAAGTGTTTGTTGCGAGTTAAGATGGCTTAGATATTTACTTCATGATTTAGGGATTGATCATCCCCAAGCAGCAATATTAGATTGGATAATCAAGTTGCCCTACACATTGCCGCCAACTCGCTTTTCCATGAAAGAACCAAGTATATTGAGCTCGATTGCCATTTGATCGTGACAAATTCAAAAAGGGAGTACTGCTACTGATCATGTCAACAACAGTGCACAGATTGTAGATATGTTAACAAAATCTTTGGCCTCTGTATATTTTTATTCTCACTTAACCAAGATGGGAGTAGAAGACATCTACTCTCCATCTTGTTGGGAGCTGTTGAAATATGATGAGAATGCTGACAAAGCCAACAATTGTTTCACAATCAGCAATGCCAGCAGGGCACGAAAAGGCACAGAAATTCTAGAAGAATCCAAGGAAGGCAACTGAAATAATATGCTCCAATTCTTTTATGCATGAAAGAATTTTTTTGGTTATACGGTTTTGTCAAATTGTGTAGTGTTAGTTACAAATTTTTAGTTTTCCTCGACCCTTCTATAAAGAGCTCACCATCTATTTGTATTAAGGATATATACATAATGAATATAAAATGAAACAATTTCTCCCAACTTGATTTCTTCTCTCTGGTTTTTTGTAGTTTTATTTTCTTATTCCTAATGACTTACATATGATGCGCCTATTTTTTGGATTGTGGGTCTATTGCTTACACAATTTGACTTCTATTCATTCATCCTGGTTCTAACTTTTGGGTTCTCTCGTTTCTCTCTGAAAGTTCATCTTCTTTCTGATTTAGAAGATATTTCATCCTCTAAATCTGCTTCTAAGTTATTGATTCTTGGGTGATCTCTGTAATCTAGAAAGGCTATGGTTTTTGTTGTTCTTGATTCCCTAAAAGTTGTATCTTGGACAATCTAGCCCCATCTTAATGCAGTGGTTTTCTTTTGATGAAGAAAGCTCAAAAGGGGACTATGAGCTGTGCTCTGAATCTTTCGCTCTAGGATGAAAATTATTGTGTTCATTTTTACTTTACACAATAATTTGATTTTTGTTGCTCGATGTTTTCTTAAAATCACCTAATATTTGGACCTAAATCTTAACAATGGTATCAAATCATTCTTATGGTGGTTCTTGGCTCCGAATATTTTATATCTGAAACTTTTAAAGTTTGATTTTGCAGTTGATTGTTATTTCTTGAAGCCCTAATAAAGGGATCTGGTGAGTTCATTCCCATTTTACGATTTAATATACAAATTTTTTTAATATTTCTATAATTGAGGATAAACAATTCAGATATGTGGCTCTCTTAGCAATTTCTTTATCCAAAAACCCTTCGAATTGTTTAGAATCCGAGGATTGTTGACTTAAGTTAAGATTCTTATTATACCTTGTGAATGCATTATTTCTATGGAATATTGTTTATATATTACTTACGAGAGAGAGAGAGAGAGAGAGAGTGTGTGTGTGTGTGTGTGTGTGTGTGTCTGTATATTATGAAATAGAACTTGTTGAGTCTCTCTACTATTGTGTTAAAATCACGTGAAATAATTGTTGATCATTTTGTGAACCTATTTTGCTCTTTTACAAATTTAAAATTGGATATTCTGTTGATCTCCTAAGTGTAGATACATTTACTGAGTTAAGTTGTACATTTCTTGAAGTCTTTTCTATGTTCTTCCATACACTGTTTCAGTGTTTCCCCCAGTATGACTACTTCAAATTTTGAATTGGATGTTTTTAGGGTGTGTTTGAGTCATATTGTTTTGGAAGAATGTATTCTAGAATAGTAGATTAATGGAGAATGTGTGGTTGAAAAAGAAGGAAAAGTTATTGATGTGATGAAAAATATTATTTTATTGAAAAATGTGTGGTTGAAAATGAGTAGAAGAATGAGAATGAAAATTTTAATGTGTACCAAACAAGGGCTTAG
>CAIGRK010327359.1:0-10951 GCA_903798315.1 Fraxinus greggii | reverse complement strand
TCATTGAATTTTCTCCACTTTGATTAAGGTAAGTTTCATCACATTCCTTTCTAATAATTTCTTACACTTAATGTATAAACATTATAATTTATAACTAGTTTTTAAGATGTTTACTGTAAGCTTGCACAATTGCGCATTTTCCTTTCTCTCGATAGGTACCTTCCTTGCTGTGTTTTTTATTTTCACCCTTTTTTTTAAATGTTTTCACCTTTCTTTTATATGCCTTCCATATTGAACATGTTATTAGTTGAATTAATTTAGTTTTGCTGTAAACGTTAAAAAATTTAATTATGGTACGGAACCGAAACGATTCAATTCCTTAACTAAACTTAGACCCGACGGTTATACTTACTAAATAATCGAAAATTCTGGTAAATAGTACCTATCCGGACCATGTCCAGCCCTATGTAAAGCTTTAATTATTTGAGTCTTAACATGGGAAAAATGCATTTATTGGTCTAGTAGTCATGTAGGGTATTCAATGTTATTAACTTATGATGTCATGTCTAATGTTCCCTTTGTGGTACTATCATTTACCAGCGGCCCTCTTTGCTTCCCTGCACATGGTTAGGACCTCCTGTTGTGATTAACTAAATCTCATTTGTATTTAGCAAGATTGAGATCCTTCAAAAAGTTGCTTAACCTCCATTTGGCAAATTTATAAATCATTTTATAAATGGTCAAACTTGAGTTCAACCACACATTCCAGTGAAGCCACAAGTACTATCTACTTATCCACCACTTATTTCCATCTATTTATAAATGAAACCGTTTAAAAATTCTTCCCAATGGAGCCTTAGTAGTCTAATGTAGGAAACATGTTTTTTTTAAGATTTGGTGATTGTGCTTAGATCATCAGAGTGCTTCAGATGTTAACATTGATTCTTGTCTGTTTTTTCTACCGGCAAAAAACTCGTGCCAACTCGATATTTTTCAATAAATTTGGTGGTGAGTTCCATGCTGTGAAAACAGAAGTGATATGTTTCTGCCAGCACCACAGACTCTTCAGGCGGGAAAGTGCAGGACATGCAAAAGACTTCTATCAGCTCTGATGATCATATACTTTTAGAATTCATGAAAGTAATTTATTCCAAATATATCTTATTATCAATGGTTTTAGGGTCAAGTTAGATTAATAAATGATATATTATGGACATTGATTTCTTTTTCCTAATTTGTGCTTTAATAAAATGTTTACCTTGCAGCACTTTTAGCACTATTCTTTTCCTAAATAGATTGCTACTTGATTAAAATATACAATTTACAGGGCTGTAGCACTGATAATGCCATTGAAGAAGGTAACAAGGCAGATAATTGCATGGATTGGGAAGATGAAGCTTATGTTCACGAGGCATTTCTGGCCGATTGGAGGCCTGATAACTCTAACATCTCTTCGAAATGTCCTACTCGCATACCCTCACTGGAGGGTTCTCAAGTCAGAGAAGAGATGGATAATTCTGGTGGTGGAGACATCAATACCCAAAGTTGTACCAAGTTTTCATCTGCTTCAAGGTAGTATCCCCTTTCTTCTATGTCTATCTCATTTTTGTATGTGTTTGGCGTCACGTTCTCTTCATTAAGCTTTATTGCTTTGTGTTTCTTACTTGACTTTAAGGTTCTCTGGCTCCCAAGTAGTTTTGCGACCTTACAGAGCTCGTAGAGCGAATAATGCACGCTTGGTGAAATTAGCTCCTGATTTGCCTCCTGTAAATCTTCCACCATCTGTTCGGATAATGACACAGTCAGCTTTCAAATGCTCCCAGGGAGGTGCATCAACGAAGATTTCTTGCACTGATTCTGGTATTAGTGGTACTGTGGCAGAAAACACAGCTCTGCAAGCTGTGTGCGCCACAAAGTCAGGAGTTGATTCTACAGTGAAACCTGGGCATATTAGGAGTGTTTCAATGAAAAATACAATTAGTAATCAACATCAAATTTTAGAGAGCTTAAGGAATAAATGTTCAACAGAAGAGAGAGGTGATCCAGATCTGCAGATGCATCCTTTATTGTTCCAGGCACCCGAAGATGGTGCTTTACAGCATTATCCATTGAATTCCAGTACTAGGACATTCAGTTCTTTCAGTTTATTTTGTGGAAATCAACCACGGCTGAATCTTGGTCTTTTTCATAATCCCCGTCATATAAGAGACGCTGTGAATTTTCTTTCTAAGTCATCCCAGCCTCTGGAAAATAAATCATCATCATCAGGCATGGACTTTCATCCACTTCTGCAAAGAGCTAATGATGTGGATTCTGATATGTTAGATGCACAATCTGCGGCCAAACTGCCTTCTAATGCAGATTCAAGGCAAGAAGATGGTAGTTTAAGTGCTTCCTGTAGTAAAGTCCCCTGCCCTAGTGGAAAAGCTAATGGACTTGACTTGGACATTCACCTGAGTTTCACATCCAGGAACAATAAATCTATTGAAAACAGAAATATGACCGAAAATTGTATAGACAAATTAGTAAATGCTGCAGTTTCTGGAAGCATAGAATCTGAAAGTGCGAAAGACTCTAGCAAGCAGAGGGATCCTACTCCAGAGGGAATCAGTGACAAGCTGGATTCAGGTGACCATGTGTTGGATACTCATAGAAATGAAAGAAGTGAAAAATTTGTTGATGACATGGGTGAGGAGTCCATCCCAGAAATTGTAATGGAGCATGAAGAATTGAGTGACTCTGAGGACGAATTTGGGGAAAATGTAGAATTTGAGCACGAAGAAATGACAGACTCGGAAGGCGGCGATACATCTGACTTCGAACAGTTTGTTGACATACCAAATGAGGTACTCTTTTCTCTGCTTTGTTGATTTGCAGATAATGGAATTTTGAGAAGAATAGGTATCTTATTCTGATAAAATGTTCTGACGTGTCAAATGTAATCTCCTAGACATCTTAATTTCACTTTTTTTATGAGAATATTTATAAATAATACCTTTGCTTCGTACTTTTCGATGTTATCCTTTCATACTTTGGCTTCTATTCATATCCTGGAAAACCCTTTTCTCTTGTTCCAAATTCTAATATTACTTTCCTTTCCATTTTGATATTTTATTGGAATGGATATATCCTCTAATTAATAATATACGTTTTCCTTGTGGCAATGCTGTACATGGACCCTCATCTTAGTGAGGTTGGACTTGTTCCATACGAAGTATCTCATTTCATTTTGAAAACATGCCTTTCGTCATGGATCCATCTTGTACAACTTGTGTCAACGTGGATCGTTGTAGTTTGTCATTGTATAAATGCACTTTTTAGTTGAAACTCTCGCTGTCTTATGTCCCTGTTGTTGACTGGTTGGTAGCATTTTAGTATTAACTTTGCTTTCCATAACGTTTCTCAGTGGGCGGCTATTAATCATTTAGTCCCATCTTTTTAATCATCTCTAGTTTCTTACAAAATACTGATAAATTCTATCAGGAAGTACATCAAGACATAACAGACGCAGATGCAGATTCCGATGATCAAAACGTACTAAATACCAATGGTGATCCTGGAGGCAGTATATGTAGACGCTTAGATGGAGGCTCAACTGAATTAGGGTTGGCTGAAAGGAGGGCTAATATTGAGTCAAGTGCTTTACATTTAAATTTGAATTCCTGGCCTCCTGTTTCTCCCATTGCAGATCCCAAGAAAGCTAAAACAATGTATAATTTTGGACCATTTGGTGAAAATCAAGTTCCTGCTTCCAAAAGATACGGCAAGCTGGAGATAAGTCGTACCGGTACAGAGAAGCTCTCGAAGGATGTGCAGCATCAGAGTATGGATTCTGATAATGACCTTGCGCTGAGAAAGCCCAGCAAACGTGTGTGCCGAACTGATTCTAGTTTAAGTGCTGGCTCAGAAAAGGGAACTTCAATCGTCCATATTGATAGGAGTGAAGAGAACCCAAAGAATGGGACTGTAGATGAATTTGGTTGATTGTAGCTCATACGTTTGCATGAAGATAATATTATTAGGTTGTTGTAATGGTGCCTTTGTGTATTTTGTGAAAAATGGGTCTTTAAAAGGAAAAGAGGAGTGAATTCAGATCGGATAATGCTACTCAGCCAGGCTTAAAAACAGGCTAAAATACAGAAATTTGAAATTGCTTGTGTGGCACCCCAAAGGATATTGGTGTCAGTGGCTGTCGGTTGCTTGGTCCAATTTGTGAACAAGTATTTGCTTTTTAGTTTTTTTCATAAATGTGTTAATTTTCGGGGTTATTACGGGATGTCAAACGAACTCAAAATATTGCATTCTTAATATCATTTCGAAGTGTTCACGACTTAATTTCTCCCTTCCCTAACGGCGTGCGAAACGGCCAACTGTAGCGAAAATTATCACTCGTCGAAGTAGGCCGTTCCAAAATATATAAACAATTTTTATTATTTTTGTCTCAATTTTCGGGGTTATTACGGGATGTCAAACGAACTCGAAATATTGCATTCGTAATACCATTTCGAAGTGTTCACGGCCTAATTTCATCCATCCCTAACAGCGTGCGAGATGGCCAATCATAGCGAAAATTACCACTCGTCGAAGTAGGCCGTTCCAAAATATATAAAAGATTTTTCTTATTTTTATCTCAATTTTCGGGGTTATTACGGGATGCCAAACGAACTCGAAATACTGCATTTTTAATACCATTTCGAAGTATTCACGACCTAGTTTCCCCTATCCCTAACGGTATGCGAAACGGCCAACCGTAGCGAAAATTACCACTCGTCGAAGTAGGCCGTTCCAAAAATAACCCCGAAAATTGAGATAAAAATAAGAAGTCGTTTATATATTTTGGAATGCCCTACTTCGACGAGTGGTAATTTTCGCTACGGTTGGCCGTCTCGCACGCCGTTAGGGATGAGGGAAATTAGGCCGTGAACACTTTGAAATGATATTAAGAATGCAATATTTCGAGTTCGTTTGACATCCCATAATAACCCCGAAAATTAACACATTTATGAGAAAAACTAAAAACAAATACTNAAAATTACCACTCGTCGAAGTAGGCCGTTCCAAAAATAACCCCGAAAATTGAGATAAAAATAAGAAGTCGTTTATATATTTTGGAATGCCCTACTTCGACGAGTGGTAATTTTCGCTACGGTTGGCCGTCTCGCACGCCGTTAGGGATGAGGGAAATTAGGCCGTGAACACTTTGAAATGATATTAAGAATGCAATATTTCGAGTTCGTTTGACATCCCATAATAACCCCGAAAATTAACACATTTATGAGAAAAACTAAAAACAAATACTTGTTCACAAATTGGACGAAGCAACCAATAACCACTTACACCAATATCCTTCGTCTTTCATTTCTGGGTGCCACATGAGCAATTTCAAATTTCTGTATTTTAGCCTGTTTTTAAGCCTGGCTGAGTAGCATTATCCATTCAGATCACCCACCACCCCATGTGCAATGATTTTTATGGAGGTTTGTTTTTCTGATCAAATGCCTTTATTGATCGAAGAAAACCTGTAAAATCGTAAGGTCCGTTTGAATGTAAAGGTGGAAAATGGGTGGAAAGAAAATATTTTACAGGGAATTGAATTTCCTAAAAATTGTTTTATTGGGAATTGTAATTAATTGTGTTTGATTTGTATAATTTTTCACCTGAAAAATGTTGAAAGTTTGGTGTCCGTTTGATTTCTTTGTTATGGAAATTGTCTATTAAAGTGATAATTTTTTGGGTTTAGAATTTGTTCTAATTGCCAAAAAAAA
Organism: Fraxinus greggii; assembly: GCA_903798315.1. Taxonomy (NCBI): domain Eukaryota; kingdom Viridiplantae; phylum Streptophyta; class Magnoliopsida; order Lamiales; family Oleaceae; genus Fraxinus; species Fraxinus greggii. The sequence goes on along the minus strand of CAIGRK010327359.1, from coordinate 5,246 downwards.
AATTTAATTAAAATTTGAAAAAAAATTACCATATATAATATCATTCGTTTAGCTTTGTTTTGCATGGAAATTGTCAATAAAAGTGAAAAAAAAATTATCATTGTGTTTAAAAATTTTTTCAATTGCCAAAAAACAAAAAAAAAAAAAAGAACTGAAAAAACTTTTACCACCAAAAAGGCAAGAAAGTCAATTCACCAGTTTCCTAGAAAAGAGGCACGTGAGGAAGCAAATGGGAAAACCAATTCCCTAGAAAACTTCACATATTAAACACTACTTTTATTGGAAAAAGGAAAATGTTTTCCAACTACCTAGAAATAATGCATTTCAAACAGGGTAATTTTAACCTGAAACCCCCCACACATGGTCCACTTTTTCACATTTTCAATGATTCTAGGCATAATTTCGTTAAGAGTATGTTCACTTGTAGAGATACATACAGTTTTCATATTGTAATTGTAGAGTTCTCTCTTTCGATTAAGTGCAACCATTCTCCCTATCTTCTTGTTCATGTGCTGGTTTCTTTGGTTCTTTGCTCAGTCATTTTCTATTGCGTTATATATTTGGCCTCAACCTAAGTTTTGTTGATTCCAAGGCTGCTCAACATTTGTTCAAGGCCCTGCAGTACTTGAAGCTGTTGACAAAAACTCAAAGCCCTGCTTAGCTTTTCTTGGGTATCATATCACGGTTCATTCAAAGCACAAATAATAATGCACAATGGAAACGAAGAAAGCAAAACAATAATAATGCAATCTAGCATCAGTTGTATTGAACACCATAATTTTTTTGTATTTAATTGAACATATAATTTAATGACATAAGTGTTATAGTACTCTTATTTACAAGTTTTGTATTACACAAGTTCGAACAGCTGTGACAAACACAATTGTTATAATTCTTTCTCCATTATAGTTGAATAAAATCTACAATTTCTTTGTCAAATTAAATTATTGTCTTTGTGTTTATTTTGTTGTTGTGATCAATAGTTCATATCGGGATGTATAACCTCATCATGTTTCCAACAATATGTGATTTTTCAATTTCTTTAAATTTGTAATGATAGTAATTTTAAAAAATTGAGTTCAATTTTCGACTAACATAAATAAGCTATTGATGAATTTCATAGTTAATTCTTTTATCTAACACCTACCTACATCAGGTAGAACCCACCCTTAAAATTAGCATACAAATGAAATGCACTCAATTGGTTATAAACTAAATATTAGTTTAACGATGTGGGATACAATTAAAAGTTATTGCATATCTAGATAGATTGGTGTTAAACATCAGTGATGTTACACAAAGCAAAAAGTCCGCACTCACTCTCATTCGGTACTTTTTGTCTATGTTAAAACAATTGTTTACATGCTAATATTGTAACATATTAGGAATCCGAGGTTATTCACAAACGAATTCTTCAAATTATAAATTGTCAGTACATATAATTTTTTTGAACCTAGTCTTTGGCATGGTTCTTTGCTTTCATAATTAGGTCAAAATCAAACGCGATTTAGGCAAGGAGAACCCAAGACAGGCGTGTGTATATATATATATATATTTTCCTAAAAAGTCAGAAAAATTAAAGAAAATTAACGTAAATAAATCTTACAAATAATGAAGTTGGAATTTGAAAATATTTGACTGTTAATCATCCACCTTATCTAGATATTGAATTCTACGTCTTTTCGGTTCTTTAAACACAATTAACTCTATAGTAAGTTCTTTTGAGTCTTGATTAGTTCGGACAAAAACCCATCACTTGTTAAAGAAGTAGAATTGATGCTAAAGTGGATAAACGAGACATAACGCCCTTTCGTGCTTGTAAGTCAAAATAGTTTCTTTCTTCCTCATTTAAAATATTAAGCCCAAGTTTGTATCAAAGCTCCTTTTTTCTCAAATTCATTTTTAACCGTACATTCATATAATAAAATATTTTGTACGTAAATCTAAAATTTTTTCCTATATTTAAACCACGTGTTCTGCAAAAAAATTTACTATTTCAGAACTCATTTTCCCCAAGAAACTCTTTTTAATGGAAGACAAAAAGAGGCTAATCATCTTGTGATAAAAAATACCTAGTTAATTATAACAGAATTTCACCTATAACCGTACCAGGAACGAGGGAAGAAGAAGCACTAGAATGTTGAGTAACTTTACAAGAGCTACAGTAATGAAATGTTCGTAGCAATGTCATGGAAGTGTTCGTAGCAGCGTAAAATACTTCCAAAAAATTTCTCACTGGAATGAAATTTGCCAATCATATTCTTGTAAATTAAATTCTAAACTGTGAATTTTGGTCGTCGTAATAAGAAGTAATACAATGTTCATAACCTTCACAAGATTATAGCATAAGATAAATTAAGTTTCATCTACGGCCTACATCCATGATAACATTCCAACACACAGTCCATTTCTATACATAAATCAATGAATACTTCTTTTCTACTGGGGTAGATCTTAATAAAGTTAAGAACATATCTAATTTTTTCTAATTGCCATTCTATGAATGTTAACTCATCTTTCACAATTAAATAAAAAATGTGGCAAACACAACGAATATGAAATAAAATATCTACAAAAATCGAGGTTAAATTGTCGAGCTAATTTTTCAATTACTACTGTTTTGACTATCTCATTGACAAATGTAAAACTATGAATTTTTTATTTTCACAATTTAATTCTCTAATAATGCTCATTAAGATATTTTAAAAAAATTTAATCCATTATCGGTATATAACTTTAAATGCAATATTTTCCTGCACTATACATAGTTTATGTATGCAGTGTCATGAGTGCGTTTTTGCACGCTTGTTAGATATTTTTACAAACTAATTATAGAACAGTTTATATTCACAATTGTGTGATTATGATTTTTGTAGGTCAAGACCCCGAAAAAAAAAGAGAACAAGGCAAAAGGAAGTGAAAATGGACCAAAAGCTTGCAAAATTGTGAAGTTGGAGACCAAAATGCATAAGTGCATAAAGTTTAAGGACACTGGATGCATTTTATGGAGGGCGTAATAGAAAAAAAAGTCAAAATTTGATGACCAAATTGTACAAGATTAAAGTTGAGGGTGCAAAAAAAAATTAAAACCAAATGATGATTTTTGGCATAGAGTTGGCGCCCTCTTTTCATTTTTTTCTTTTCATTTTCTCTCTCTTTTCCTTTCCTTTCATTTCTTTTTCTTTTTCTTTTGATTTACTTATAATTTTGGGAGCAAAATTAAGAGTACAAGGAGAATATATCTAAAAATTTTGAGAAATATTTGGAGAATTCAAGACCAAGTCATTTCATCTTCAAAAATCCAACAAAAAAATGGTTTTATCTATAATCTTGTATTTTCTCCATTATTTTGTTAAACTTGCAATATATTGTATGAAAGATTCTCCTTTTTATCATTTATATAATATGGGCTAATTTTATGGTTGAAAATGAAACTTAACATAAGTTGGATTAATTTCAATATTTGCTTTTTAATGTTTAAATACTTATTTCCATGTGACTTTACTATTGTTATTATTGTATTTTCATTTATATGACCAATGAATGATTATGTTTAATAATATGTATATATCGAGAGAAGATCGTGCATTTCAAACAAAATAGTAGAAACCTTGGTTTGTGTAGGAAATAGAGATATACTCCTAAACATATGTGAACCATTGAGCTTTCACAAAAATTTAATGCGATAGTTTGGTTTAATCGACGTAAAAATATAGTATGTTAAATCAATCAATTAGGGTTAATTTCAATCGAGAGATGTAATTAAGTAAAATTGAAAAAAAAAAAAAATTGGATCTAACATCGTAAATGGGTAATTTATTAATTGGTTTGTGTAGAAATTAATTAGACGACGGTTAAGCAAAACCATGAATCACAACCATGTTTTCCTCCAAAATTATTAAGTGTTTATGTTTTCTTATTTTGTAGAATTTTAGTTATTTTCCTTATTTTTCAAAATCAAATTCTTATTGTATGTTTGTTTTCTTTGTTAGAATTAAATTGATTAAATAATCAAAAGTAAACATTTCTCGAGATATCGACAATTCGAATTCAAAAAGTTCACTTTATTACTTGAATGCAACTTGTGCAATTTTGGTTTGCACTTTCATAACGAACACAGTGTGTATTAACAACTATGTAACCATTTTGGTCATTATTGATGGTAAATGATAGAACACTAGTATATTTACTTAAAACACTTATTATCAAAGTCTACTTTTTATTGCTATTAAATCCGAATGAAGAGTGATTCTAGGATAAGATTTGTGCCTTAAAAGGAGCTATTTCCGTATGAAGTTGGTCAAATGAATACTTTTCACTTCTCTAAGTGAAAGCTAACGATTAGTTATGAACATCGCCATACCTTCGCTCATTGCATCTTTTTAATAGACTCAATTAAGACCATAATAAAACTTGCATCACCAAGAGAACCAAATATAGACGAGCCTGATTATTTCCAGACATTCGTGTTTTACTATACATTTTTTGTAGGGTCTATTTAGATAGGTCGCGTCAATATATTTTGCCAAGCTAGCATCTTTGCAATTTTTACATTGTGCTTTGACTTTCTATCTTCTAACACACCCTTGGCTAGGGATGGCCAAAAGGCTCGCCGGCTCGGGCTCGGGCCGGAAAAAGCTCGAGTCGGGCCGAGCTCCATTTTGAGGTGACGGCTCGAGCCCGAGCAGGCCCGTGTGGCTCGTCACGGGTCGTTTCGGCCCGTACGAGCCGAGCCCGTTAATAATAAAAAAAATCAAAACTAGTAAGCAAAAAATAAAAAATAAAAATAAAGTAAGCTACAGCTGCCTGCATTTTAGCGCAGGCAGGCAGCTTGACTACTGCGTGCAGGTCTAGTCAAGAGTACAATATCAAATTCGTAAAAATTTTCAAAATTTTAATTTAAAATTTAAATATAGTTAAAATTGATATATTTTTTTGGCAATAAATACGAGAAAAAAATTTACAACTTCATATCAATTTACTTCAATCTATCTTCAATTTCTTTACTCAATATTTAGTATTCTTGTCTCCATTTTCTTTACTCTTATCTTCAATTTAGACATTTAGTTGTGTTCTAATTTCAATTTCAATCTCTAATTTCTTTATCCAGTCTTATTCAATTTCTTTTACTCTAATATTCAATATTTTTTACTATAATAGTTACAAATAGATTTTACTAGTTATAAGATTAAACAGTTTATAGGTAGTTCGAGTACTTCATCCGGCTACGATGCATCTCAAAATAT
>CAIGRK010327192.1:0-16005 GCA_903798315.1 Fraxinus greggii | reverse complement strand
CAAACATGAGCTTAATTTATTTCAGAAAGAACTAGTTGGATATGGAAATAATATTTTTCGATAATTTTATCAATTATAACTATATTAGGCGTAAAGATTATGATCGGAAATGCAGAAAATAATGAATTGGTCGACATAAGAGTTGAATTATTTATCATTAAAACGATATTGGATGCACTATTGTTGCTTATAGTCTTCAGAGAAAGACCACTTCTCATGACAAACTAATATTAATTTATACTAAAGAGAAAAATGTAAAACTTATGGACAAACAATAAAAAAAAAGTTCTTTTATTCTTGTATCGNAGAACTAGTTGGATATGGAAATAATATTTTTCGATAATTTTATCAATTATAACTATATTAGGCGTAAAGATTATGATCGGAAATGCAGAAAATAATGAATTGGTCGACATAAGAGTTGAATTATTTATCATTAAAACGATATTGGATGCACTATTGTTGCTTATAGTCTTCAGAGAAAGACCACTTCTCATGACAAACTAATATTAATTTATACTAAAGAGAAAAATGTAAAACTTATGGACAAACAATAAAAAAAAAGTTCTTTTATTCTTGTATCGACGAAATTTATATTTGTTATAGCCAAAGCACTTTAGAAGTATGTATATTTCATTGGGAGATACTCTTTCTTACAATATTTGTCCCCAAACTTTATGAAATGTTAAAAATCTATAAAAAAAAAGGTTCTTTTATTCTTGTATCGACGAAATTTATATTCGCTATATCCAAAGCACTTTAGAAGTATGTATATTTCATTGGGAGATACTCTTTCTTACAATATTTGTCCCCAAACCTTATGAAATGTTAAGAATCTATAAGAAAGTTCTTTTATTCTTATATCGACGAAATTTATATTCGCCATAGCCAAAAACACTTTAGTAGAAGTACGTATGTATATTTCATTGGGAGATACTCTTTCTTACCATATTTGTCCCCAAACTTTAGGAAATGTTAAAAATCTATAAAAAGAAAAGTTCTTTTATTCTTGTATCGACGAAATTTATATTTGTTATAGCCAAAGCACTTTAGAAGTATGTATATTTCATTGGGAGATACTCTTTCTTACAATATTTGTCCCCAAACTTTATGAAATGTTAAAAATATATAAAAAAAAGGTTCTTTTATTCTTGTATCGACGAAATTTATATTCGCTATAGCCAAAGCACTTTAGAAGTATGCATGTATATTTCATTGGGAGATACTCTTTCGTACAATATTTGCCCCCAAACTTTATAATGTTAATAATCTACCATCAACATCTTTTAGCATAATATGTCCACAACCTTCCAATTATGTTGCAAATCTCATCTTTTCCTCCCTTTCGGCCATTAAATAATAAACTTGACCTCATCTGTAAATAAACAAAAATAAAACAAAGCGATAAAACAAAATATGGAGAAAATTGCAAAGGGAGTTCCATAAAGCACAAAAAACTTAGAAAAAAATAAACATTTCATCTTCCTCTACGAAGCTAACTTATCCATCCACCCAATCTCAGCCAAACACGACCTCTACAAATACAATCGCACAGGAGACCGCCTTTATCTTAGAGAAATTAATTAAAAAAAATTAAATATTTTTTCTTCAAACCATCCTACCACCCACCGAGAGATTTAATTTCGAGAACTCTAAATCTTTTTTTTTTTTTTTTTGGCGATTTGATTCTTGCAAAAGGATGGTGGAGGGCTAATGAATCATCCACTGTTATTGATGGTTCTATTGCCGTGGATGGAAGGTGAGTTTGGAGAAAAATATATTGTTTGATTATCTTTTATTTTTTTGAATTAATTTTTTTAAGGTGATGATATTGAAATTGTCGACGTCGCTAGCATGATTGCATTTGTGGAGGTTGTGTGTGGCTGTGGGTGGGGGTTGGGATGGGGTGAGTTGGTTAGTGAGCTTAGCTGAGGAAGATAAAATGTTTATTTTTTTTAATTTTTCTTTGTAAATATGTATTTACTTACTTAANTAAATGTTTTTTTTTTTTTTTTTGGCGATTTGATTCTTGCAAAAGGATGGTGGAGGGCTAATGAATCATCCACTGTTATTGATGGTTCTATTGCCGTGGATGGAAGGTGAGTTTGGAGAAAAATATATTGTTTGATTATCTTTTATTTTTTTGAATTAATTTTTTTAAGGTGATGATATTGAAATTGTCGACGTCGCTAGCATGATTGCATTTGTGGAGGTTGTGTGTGGCTGTGGGTGGGGGTTGGGATGGGGTGAGTTGGTTAGTGAGCTTAGCTGAGGAAGATAAAATGTTTATTTTTTTTAATTTTTCTTTGTAAATATGTATTTACTTACTTAAGTGGATTTATTTGTACTTTTTAAAATTTTATGGGACTTCATATACAGTTTTTCTAATTTGTTGTTGTTGTTGTTGTTGTTGTTGTTTTATTACTTTACTATATTTTATTTATTTAAAAAGGAGTGCAAATCATTATTTAATTGCTAAATGTAAGGAATGAAAAGTTTTGCTACATAACTGAAATGTTGGGATGGATTATGCTTAAAAAAGATTGTGAGTATTTTTGTTCAATCTCATAAAGGTTGAGGACGAAAAGTGCAATATTCCCTTTTAAATTTGATAAATACTAGTGTTCTAAAATGCGATCATGTGCTTCGTATATGTTTGATGCTTTTTCAAAGCACCTTACACATAGGGTATGAGCGTGATAATACGATTAGCTCATTTTGTTGACCGCATATGCACACTTAAATCCTAAAATGCGCACATATTTGTTTTAAAAATTGTATTAAAATTAGTATAGCAAAATCGAGTCCATTTTTATAACTTAAAAAGGTAAATTGAGCCCAACAAACATCAAACTAACCCAAATCATCCAAACACGTGAATTATATACAGCAAATTATAGGGTTTTGACGTTTGAAAAAATAAAAAATCATAACAATTTTTTTGTAGAGTTTGCAAATCATTATCTAATTGCTAAATGGAAGGAATGAAAAGTTTTGCTACATAACTAAAATGTTGGGATGGATTATGCTTAAAAAAGATTGTGTGTCTATTTGTTGCATTTCATAAAGGTCGAGGACGAAAAGTGCAATATTCCCTTTTAAATTTGATAAATATTAGTGTCCTAAAATGCGCACATATGTTTTGCATATGCTTGTTGCCTTTTCGAAATGCCTTGCATATAGAGCATGAGCGTGATAATGCAGTTACTAATTTCATTGACAGCATATACACGATTAAACCCTAAAATGCGCATGCATTTAGTTAAAATTTGTATCAAAATTAGCCTAACAAAGTCGAGTCCATTTTTATAACTTAAAAAAGTAAATTCAGCCCGCCCAAATCATCCTAACCCATGAATTATATACAGCAATATATAGGGTTCTGATGGTTTTAAAAAAAAAATCATAACAAATTTTTCGTAGAGTTGTAAACTATCCACGTCAAGTCTAACCATTGTTCTTCGATTTTTCTCTAGTTTTACTAGCGATTGATGCTAATAATGAACCATCTTGAATTATTGATGGTTGTGATGATGAGAAGAATGTTAATAATGATATCCTACAATCTATAAAATGTATTAGATATTTTTGAGTTAAAAAATGAGAATCCGATGAAGATGATTTTACATACACGTAAGATGACTTGGAGGAAAAGGAGTTTGAATTGGAATCCGATAGAGTTAGAAAATATTTAGAATTTTTTAATTCAATGTTTGTGTCTAATCTAATTGCAGAAAATTATTACCAAATAATTGTTGTATTTATGATATTGAACATTATATTTTTATTAAAAAATTGAATAATATGAATAAAGTTTAAGCCACCATATTTTTAGTAGATTTTAATAAAAATTGATAAAATGTGTAATTGAAAAGTCTTGGATCAAATGTAATGTGTTGTTAAAATTAATTTTTGACTTTAACTTGAGATTTTAATTCAAATCAAAGAAGAGCTAAATAATTGTAGTATTTATGATTTTTAGTAATATTTTTTTTAATTTAGAAAAATATGTATAAAGTTTAAAGAATGCATTTTTTAGGCCATGTTCGGTACAGATTAAAAGCCAATTAAAATTGAAAATATAGTCGTTGTGGATTCTTCTCATCTCATAAAAGTCAACAATAACGGCTAGTTTTCAATTTTAATCTGATTTTAANGTAAGGATGAAAATCCTAAGTCAAAGCCAACAATTAATTATAATAACGTATTTCATAGAATCCACAACTTTTCAATCACATATTTCACAAACTTTTATCATACTAAAAATCTGAATTTAGTGCTTGTTCGGTAGAGATTAAAAGCCAATTAAAATTGAAAATATAGTCGTTGTGGATTCTTCTCATCTCATAAAAGTCAACAATAACGGCTAGTTTTCAATTTTAATCTGATTTTAATCCCTCCCGAACACGCCCTTAATGTAATTATTAGTTTAGAATATTTAAAATAATATTAAAAATTGGAACAATGCATAATTACGTATATGCTTTGCATAAACACACATATTCTTGTAATGCTTGATGTTCGACCGAAACACATTGCCACGCATTATGCATTTAGAACCTTGATAAATACTAGATATTTGTGCTGCTAAACTTAGCCTATGTTTGGCCCACATTTTTTCAAAAACTCATTTTCAACAACACATTCTTCCGTAAAATAATTTTACACGTAAATCGAAAACATTTCCTTATTTTTCAACCGAGTAATGCTATTTATCCCCACTGGGGTTGAGCCCCAATTTATGTGGTAATTACATAACATTAAATGATAGATTCATTTAAATACAAAGTCAAATGACTCATTTAATTGAGTCTATCATTTAATGTCATGTAATTGCCACATAAATTGGGGTTCAATCTCAATGGGGATGAATAACATTATTCTTATCAACTACAAATTCTCCAAAAATTATTATTTTATAATACATTTCCGTACTATAATGGGGCTCAAACAAAGGGCTTAACTACTCTTTAATATAAAATTATTGATCTACCTTGCATTATTGCGTGATTATGTATGTTACTATTTTAATTACATTATTTTAAAACTTATACCATTGATAACTTGCACGGCATAGCCTATAATTGGCATATTATATTCAACATTGATTTGTGTGAAGATTGAATAGTAAGTAACTTATTATAGTAACACTTATGAGTGTCGGTCCATATTCTTAAATTAAAATCATGCATGTGATTTGTTTTATTAAAAACAAAACGAAAAGTACAAACTTTGGAGGGGGATTTGATTTGATCTTTCGAAAAAGAGAACAAAAGTAGTACTTACCCTTTTCAAATATACGGAATATAAAAAAGTTGAGAAATAGGACAAGCTTGTATGATTATATCCCGTGTGACTTTATTTCGATCCAAGATTTCGTGTCTCTTGATGTAAAAATTCTTGATGATTCAAATTCACTAGTCGACAGAGAGTGTTCAAACTGATTTAATCCAAACTTATATGATTATATTAGTGTGACTTTATTTCGGTCCAAGATTTCGTGTCTCTGGATATAAAAATTCTCGATGAATCAAATTCAGTGGTCGAGAGAGAGTGTTCAAACTGAATTAATCCAACAGAAAAACCACCAAACTCATCGATACTCCCATGCACATATGAATGCTATCTTTGCTCTTGCTGCCTAGACCCTTGTTTGGCTGAAGTTCGATGGTGAATTCACATTTTTTGTGCAATCTTCAAGACCCATGCGATCAATATCACCTTGAACGTTGACTTTATTCTTACCATCAATTTACTTTTATCATTGATGTTACCGCAATTTTTATGCATTTCACCACTTCACTAAAAACTCCCGATGTTCCTTTGTCCTCCAAGTAAGTAGTTTTTACTTTTTACAATTTCTTGAGTCGAGCTGATTGCATGTACAGTGGTGGAGTTAGACGCTCTTCACTGTGGTGTCGAAAAAAAGTTACAATTTTTTCCCCAAACAATGTAACATTAATGAAAGTAATCCAACACATTACTACAAACAATGTCTCTGCATTTTCATATTTTGAAAATATATGAAAATATCGTATAACTAAAATCGTTATCAATACTATCAAATAGATCGTCCTCAATATAGACAATTAGATTATCATTCAACCATCGAATCTTCAATCCAATTGTGTGATTCAAATTGTGGGTTGAGGGCCTTGAGGCGTCTGGTATAGCGGTTGAGAAAAACGACGTCGATAGCCAGCATCAGTGCAATGAGCCTAGTAGAAAAAAAGACCATTATTTAGTAAAAATAACAAACCTAGGTATTTGGAGAAGATTTGAGATTCAAGGCTTGAGAGAAGCTTGGAGGCAAAGGTGAAAAGGAAAAACTCAAAAACCCGTACAAATAGGAAGAAAGTGAAAAAAAATAAAAAAAATTCTATAGGGCCAGCGGATCCCACTGACCAACGTAAATCCGCCCATGTGTATGCAAATAATTTCCTCTAAATTGGAAGCTAAGTTTGATCCAGCATTATTACGGTTGCTTAAGATATGATCTAAAATAATGAGGGTCAACTAATCTCATTAATATGAGTTTTTATTTTATTGAAACGTGACATTAATTGAGTTTTTATTCCATTAAAACGTGACATAGGATAGTTAGTGATTGGGGGAAAAGGGAGCATTTATTGAAACTGACATATTAAGGCCTTGTTTGTTTCTGATTAAAATCAGATTTCAATCTAAGTTAAAGTCAAACAATCAATATTAATCACATTTTTCATGGGCCCCACAGTTTTTCAACCACACATTTCAAAAAATTTAATTAGAATTAAAAAATTCATGAATTATTATGACTGGACATTGAATTTCCACTCATTGAATTAATTAAATATCTAAATCATTTTTTCCCCTAAATCCATACTTGGCCCTATTTTCTAACGCTCATTTTTCCTTAAATTCTTTTTCAATAATACAATTTACTGGACGCATAACTTTTATCAACTTTTCAATTACATTTTCATCAATTTTTATTAAGATTTACTAAAAACTTGATTTTTATTTAAACCAAATAGGTGCCACACGTTTTTAATTTTTGATTATTTCGCCTCTCAACATTTGCATGGAAGGATTGATTGGGTTGCACCACAGGTGGATAAATTAAGATGAACACGTGCTTCATCCGGGGACATCCCAACTAGCAAAGGATGTGGCTCTTTGTTGCTGACAATTCAGAGGTCGCAGGTTCAATTTGTGGGACTCTTGGAAGGCAGAATTTATCATGGAAGGCAGGAGTTCTCTTGGAAGGCAAGGTGCAAACATGTGTTAACATGCTCGGCACTTTCACAGATCAGTAGAGGGGGCTCTTGGACTCGGCCAGTTTGGGGCACATTCTGTAGTTTACCTGATTTTCGTCTTGAGGGCTAAGGCGTAAACCCCATGATTAGTTGTCAAAAGTGAACACCTATTATAAAAAGAAAAAAATAAGAGAGAGAAAGAAAAGATGAACACGTGCTACTCTTCGAGAAGTGGTTAGATTTATTTGAATTGGCGTTGTGGTTAGGTATCATCTTAGAGTGGTGGTGGGAGTTGAGGCAGTTCGAAATGTAACCTGATTGGGTATAGATGATGCTAATGCTAGTGTAATACAATCTAGTCTAGTTTTACTCGTTAAGGAATCCAGCACTTGGAACGGTTTGTGTGGGAAAAAGACTATCTTTGAACCATCCAAAGTTTGCAACATGATTTCGAGCAAGCTGTCATGTGCAATTATTGCCTGACATTGAGTTATTACTTCGAGATGTAAGGACTCTCTCAAGTTGCTTCACGCCTAGAGATAAAAATAGTGACTCGTTGCATGACGGAAACGTGAATAATAAAAGAAGGGTCTTGTTCATAACACACAAATGAGCATTGTTCGAATTTCTTTCAAACGAACGTGAGAAATACTAAAATCCACCAGATGATGAAAAATTAAAATATTATTATTAAAAAAAAAAGCTGTAGGATTTTCAAACCCTTAAGCGAAGTCCTAATTCAATAGATAGATTCGAATAGAATTAAAAAAAAAAACTATAAAAATGATGAAAATATACTTAAACAGTTAAACTAACTCAAAATAGAGAACGTAAAAATGGACCCTGGAATTTGACCTCAAAAGTTAGATAACATAGGCTAAAGGCCATTAATTGACACCCAAGCTGAAACTTACGTTCGTTTTTGTAGGCCCTTCTTATTTCTCTTCTTTTCAATCGATTTATCTTACTTCTAAATGTCTGCACCATCTTGTATCCGATGTTTTTTATATCGATATCGGATTCCATATTTATCTTGCCTAAAGTTTGCCTTTCATGAAAATAATGAAGAATACAATAAGAAAGGTTCAAGGTGTGTTTGAATCACATTGTTTTGAAATAATATATTTTGGAATAGTAGATTGATGGAGAATGTGCGGTTGAAAAAAAAAGAAAAATTATTGATGTGATAAAAATATTATTTTATTAAAATATGTATGACTAAAAATAAGTGGAAGAACGAGTATGAAAATTTTAACGTGAGCTATGTCATTGAAGTCAAGTGACCCATCTAGAAAAAGGCTAACGATTGGCAGTGAAACTCTGGCAGCAGGCCCTAGAATTACGATAACTTTTTATAAGACCTCAAAACTTGCAAAAGCATGTGATTGCTGGATTTTGCATGTGACGAGTCTCTATTTATATCACCCAATTCTTGACGGTTGCTTATTCATTTTCCATCACTTCTTATTCATCCCCAAGGTCACTACTACCCTTTTCAATTACAATCCGAAAGTGTCATATCGTTGTCCTTCCTTCTGCCACTCTTTACAAAATTGGAAGAGGGAAAAAAGGGCTGGTACGTGTTAACGAAAAATGTGGTCTTTTTTTATCCACTCAGTTTTTGCTACTTTGCACCGCACAACTACAGCTTGCACGTCTCTTCTCTCCCAGAAGAGGATAGCTTCTTAATTCAATACTCCGTTTACGTTATTTTGAAGTTCGTCCATTGATTTTTTCTGTCAAAAGGTTCGGACTTTATTACTTATAGTGAGTTTTTACGAGGTGGACATGAGAAAAGTGAAATATTAACCAAGTTTTCGAGGTGGGTTTTTGATTTGAGGGAAAATCTTGGTTGCTTTGCAATTTGAGAGGATGATGTCAATGACATACCATAATCTTGAGTTTGCAAGAAGAGGGCTTGAATTTTTAGATTATGGGTCCTCTTCCAATGCCTCTCTTGAGCGAATCTCTGTAAAAGATTGTGGAAAGGGTATGATTAGGACTGTCAATGGAGGATATAAGGGTCGGAAATTGTGGTGTTGCCGGCGCGACATTGGCCCGTGCCGCGTGTTTTCGACAAATACTCCTGAAATTTTGCTCAATGGTACTTCTTCTTTGATTAGCTCAACATGTTATTCTTAACTGAATTTGCTCAATTACTTGGATTAACATTTCAAAGCCTGAATCTTGGGTGATGTAATTGTTTTGATGCCATTGTAGGGGTTGCAGCCGGTCCTCCACCGGTTCTGGATTTGAATCACGAGTCGAGAAAGCCGGCTTCACTGAATAATTTGCTTGAAGTGGTTGCTGAAGACCTCCAAACACTGAATAAAAATCTTCAGTCAGTGAGTTTCTTGAACACCTTGTTCTGTACATTTGCCTGTCTAGATATTAGCATGAGTAAATTGTTATTGCTGTTTGTTCTTTTCTTGAGAGTGGAGAGGGGGAAAAATATTGATGCAGAGGCTAATGTTAAATTTTACAGCAAATAAAGGGACTTTATATCTTTTTAGATGACACGGAATTGGGGCATTGGAATCGGAATTCCTGCTTCAAGAGAGAATATTCATAATTCTTATTCTGAGGCTTCAGTTCCGTGATATCAGATATCTTGATAGTGTTTACTAAGTTCAATCATCTACTATAAGAATGCTTCCAGGATAATCATTTGTGATGATGCATTCATCAAGTGTTCAATGACTGTGTTGGCTGATGGTGGCATATTGTTCTTTGTAGCGAACTAGTGCTCTGTTGGCAACACGGCTTTCTTGCAGCTGTGTTAGTGAGGAAACTTAGTCGAGTGTTTATTGGCAGCACTATTTAAGATTATAGACCGTACCATATTGTAAGAAGTTCTGATTTCTTATTCAGTTGAAAATCTTAGTGCAAAAATAAGTGTAAAATCAACTTCCACACAACTTTTTCATTAAGGTACTACAGTTTCAAGCTTTGAGAGATTTCGATATCGTAATCACTTATTTTGTTCCGCATGATATAATATGTCGATAGAACCATTTCGATATTTGTCAACCAACCAATTTTGCAGTAGTTTGCTCTGTGTTTAGTCTGGAGAAAATTCTTTTTTATCATGGTTTCTCATTCTTGATTTGTATTTTTAATTTCCCTACTTTTTCTTTATTCTTCGATTTTGGGTCTTCCCCTCTCTGAATTTTTGTAATTTCGTACCTATTCATTGACTTAAAAGGATAAGGGAAATGTCCTTCTCGCCTCATGTTCTTATTTATTCAGTTCATATAGTATGTGATAGTAATAAGCGCTGATCTTCTGTTAACAGTCCATTCTGTTATCTAACAATTTTGATCTGACAAATTGTGCATCTGAATATATTGGAGTTTTCGGTTCAGAATTTCCAGTTTGATGTCCACTTTTGATCTTCTGTATCTGACAAGAAAACTATTAGATTGTTGGTGCAGAAAATCCAGTTCTGATGTCTGCAGCTGAGCAAATCTTTGGAGCTGGTGGCAAGAGGATGAGACCTGCTTTAGTTTTCTTAGTGTCTAGAGCAACCGCAGAGATCGTTGGCATGAAGTAAGGATTCTATCTGATCTTCCGTTTGCGACTTTGCAGTATTCTCTATTCAAATTAAGTCACTTATATTTGTAGTCCTTTAATGGTTCAGGGAGCTCACGAAAGAACATAGACGTTTAGCTGAGATTATTGAGATGATCCACACTGCGAGTTTGATACACGATGATGTATTAGATGAAAGTGACATGCGGAGAGGTAAGGAAACTGTCCATCAATTATATGGCACGAGAGTGGCTGTGCTGGCTGGGGATTTTATGTTCGCTCAGTCATCGTGGTACCTAGCCAATCTTGAAAATCTTGAAGTCATAAAGCTTATCAGCCAGGTAAACTGGTCTCCATATGAAAATTTTTCACCCTCAAAAGTAGGGATCTTGCACTTACATCATTGACTCGATCCAATATAAAAATAAAAAAATGACGAGAAAGAAAAGTCAACGTATTCCAAAAAATGCCTGTGTAAGAAATTTACTTTTTTTTTGAACATTGTGGAGCAAGCTAAACGATTTCAAGCTCGTCTAACTATGTCGTTGGTGTTGCAGGTCATCAAAGACTTTGCAAGTGGTGAAATAAAGCAGGCATCTAGTTTGTTCGACTGTGATGTTCCATTGGACGAGTATTTGCTCAAGAGTTACTACAAAACAGCTTCTTTGATTGCTGCAAGCACAAAAGGAGCCGCCATTTTCAGTGGGGTCGACAGTGAGATTAGCGAGCAAATGTATCAGTATGGTAAGAATTTTGGTCTATCCTTCCAAGTTGTTGACGACATACTGGATTTTACTCAATCCGCAGAAGATCTGGGGAAACCTTCAGCGAGTGACCTGGCAAGAGGAAATTTAACTGCACCGGTGATATTTGCTCTGGAGAAAGAGACTAAACTGAGGGATATAATTGATTCTGAATTTTGTGAGTCTGGTTCTCTGGAGGAGGCCATTGATATTATTAAGAGCTGTGGAGGCATTGACAAGGCGCGAGAGTTGGCAAAATCGAAAGCTGATTTAGCACTCGAGAATCTTCAGTGCCTACCCTCGAGTTCTTTCCGATTCAGTCTTGAAGAAATGGTGAAGAATAGCATAGAAAGAATTAAATAAAATGATAATCAATTCAATACAGATGATTCCTCACTGAAAGTGCAATAGCCGATGGTGTATATTTATAGGGGCTGTAGTTCATACGACCATGTATTGTTATTATGGCTAGTTCTGGACAATGGCTCATAGGAAAACAGTGAAATTTAATATTTTTATACATCTGTTTGGCCCCCCCCCCATTTTCAAAACTTATTTTTTCGGACTCATTTTTTAATAAAAGAAATAGAAGTGCAAATGCATATGAAATGCACACTGATTATGGAAGATAATGCAGAACAAAACCAATTGAATTTTGTATTGAATAAATGATAATTCTTACATACGTTCGTTCACCTCTACATCAATATATATACAGCAGGTAGGAAAGACCTAGAACCATTACAAGGATGACAGAATTGGCAGAGAAATAAAATAAAATAAAATAAACTATCTAACAAAATTTACAACAGAGCATAACAGAAAAAATGGCTTCCATGTATATCTTCTTAAATGGACGTTTCTTTCCTTTACCATCATGCTTTAGCAGATGGTTTTCTCCTTGCTGATCATCAGGTTGTTCCTTCTTCGTTTGTGCTTCACATTTCAATACTCCACCGCAAGACGAAGAGTGAATATCAACAACTCCCATCTTGTCCATATGTTGATAAAATCGTGATGAGTTTAATGACTTCGTTAAGATGTCAGCAACTTGGTGGTTAATAATAAGGTGCTTAGTAACCACACTTCCTTCTTGAATTTTGTCCCTTATCAAGTGGCAATCCAACTCAATATGTTTAGTCCTCTCATGGAAAATTGGGTTTGCCGCTATGTGAAGAGCAGATTTTGTTGTCACAGAATAGGTTAGCAGCTTGCGGATGTTCAATTTTCAAATCCTTGAACAAGTACTTAAGCCAAGTAAGTTCACAGCAAGCATTTGCCATTGCCCTGTACTTTGCTTCTGCTGAAGACCTGGACACCGTACTTTGTTTCTTTGATTTCCATGATATTAATGACCTTCCAGGCATTACACAATATCCTGTGATGCTCCTTCGTGTATTTGGGCAAGCTCCCCAATCCGAATAGCTAAAAGCATTTAGTTGTAGTTCTGAACTGGTAGGAAATAGCAACCCTTGCCTTGGAGCTCCCTTTATGTACCTCAACACCTTATTGGCAGCATTTAAATGTGAGGTTCGAGGGTCACCCATGAATTGACTTAGTAGTTGTACTGAGTATGATAGGTCTGGCCTTGTGATTGTTAAATATAACAACCTCCCAACAAGTCTCCTATACATAGTAGGATCAACGAGCTTTTCTCCATCTGTCTTGGACCATCTCATGTTCTAATCTAAAGGAATTTTTGTTGGCATGCACCCTATTGTTCCTGAGTCTGATAGAATATCCAGGGCATACTTTCGTTGATTGATATGAATACCTTTATCAGACCTTGCTACTTCAATTCCCAAAAATTACTTCAATGTCCCCAGGTCTTTGATCTTGAATCTGTCATCAAGTAAGCCTTTAAGTGAGTTGATGTTGTCCATATCATTGCTGGCTATAATTATATCATCCACATAGATAAAGATGGCAATGAACGAACTCTTATTAGCTCTTGTAAATAGGCTGTAATCTGCCCTTGATTGAGTGAAATCTTGCTCAACAATGAAGGCTGAAAGTTTAGAGTACCATTGTCTAGACGCTTGTTTGAGGCCATATATACTTTTCAACAGCCTGCACACTTTTAAATTCCCTGCATCTAGATGGTTAGGAGGCATATCCATGTATACTTCTTCATCTAGATCCCCATGTAAAAATGCATTTATTTACATCAAATTGATGTAAATACCATCCCTTTATAGCTGCAATGGCAAGTAAGGGCCTGACTGTCACCACTTGGCCGCAGGTGAAAAAGTTTCATGGTAGTCCAAGCCTTCTTGTTGTGTATAATCCTTTGCCACGAATCTAGCCTTGTACCTTTCAACACTCCCATCTGTCTTATACTTCACTTTGAATACCCATTTGCAGCCAATAGGTTTCTTGTTAGGGGGAAGATCTGTTACAACCCAAGTGTTATTCATCTCTAAAGCAGCAATTTCATCATTCATAGCTTTACACCAGTTGCCTGAGGCTAGTGCTTCTTGGTACGTGTTAGGCTTAGTGTGTGTGGTTATGGAGGTTATGAAAGCTCTGTGTTTGTCTGACAATTTATGGTCTGACATGTTAGCACTCAAGGGGAAAGACTTACCTGGAACGTGAAGACCTTTGTCCTTTTCCAACTCTTGTGATGGGTGAAATAAGGCTTGCTGATAGATATACTCCTGAAGATAGGCAGGTGTTTTCTTAACTCTTAGGGATCTGCGTGTTGGTTGGTGATTATTTATGATGTTATCAAAGGACTCTTGTTGAGGTTCTTGAGAGTTAGATGGCAAAAATGACTCTGCATGATAGTTATTTGGTTCATGGGTTGAATTACTGTCTTCATGATAAGCTCCATCTCATATCACTTCATCAGTGATATTAACAGGAGAAGAATGGGTAGCTCTATCTTTTATCACTTCATCAGTGACATCAATAGGAAAAGGATGAATATGATGCTCTATTTCAAAATCATTAGGACTAGGTTGTGATGATTTCATGTTATTATTTTCAGATGCCTACAGTTCTTGTAAGGAAATTGATCCTCATAGAACACAACATTTCTGGAGATGAAGATTCTTTTGGATTCAAGGTCAAGGAGTTTGTATCCCTTTATCCCAAAAGGATATCCTAAAAACGTGCATTTCCTTGCTTTTGGTTTGAACTTAGTTCTGTGATTTGCTAGTGCTGTAGCAAAAGCAAGGCATCCAAAAGTTCTAAGATGTGAATAATCTGGCTTGCGTTTAAATAAGAGCTCAAAGGGAGTTTTGTTTTGGAGCAAGGGTGAAGGGGTTCTGTTTATCACATAAATTGCTGTAAGTACATAATCATTCTAGTATTTCATAGGAATGGAACTTTGAATTTTGAAAGCTCTTGCAACATTGAGAATATGCTGATGTTTTCTCTCCACTATAGCATTTTGTTGTGGTGTCTCGACATACGTTTTCTGGAGGATAATTCCATTTTTATGATAGTGCTCCTTCATTTCAAATTCCCTTCCATTGTATGTCCTAATTACCTTAACTTGAGTCTGAAATCGAGTGTCAATAAGGGCACAAAAACCTTGCAAGGCTGCATTAGCATCTGATTTGGTTTTTAACATGTAGACCCAATTGCATCTACTAAAGTCATCAACTATGAAAAGAAAATACTTAGATCCATCATAACAGATTTTAGTACAAGGACCCCAAAGGTCACAATGTATGAGATCAAAAACTTTCTTGGATTTATGATGACTAATGGAGAATCGCAATTTATGCATTTTAGCCAAAGAACAGACAAAACATGGTTCCTTAACAGGTTTAGGGTTGTAATCAACATTCAACAAATCTAATCTAGAGTAGGAATGATGTCCTAGCCTATAATGCCAGAGATCAAAATTGTTATTGTTACTAGATATAATTGCAGACACAGGGGTTCTGTTAGAGAGGGAAGAGAAAGCTTCTATTAAGGCTGTAGAAGAAACTTGAGACTGCACCAAATGATATAGTACTTGCCTCATTTCACCCATTCTAGTCATTTTCAAAGTCGAAAGGTCTTGCACAAAGCATTTTTCAGGAAAAAATATTAGACAACAATTTGATATTTTTGTTAACTTCCGAATAGATATGAGATTGAATGTGAAAGATGGTACACAGAGAACATTGTTCAGGATCAACTTCTCTGTGACCTTGACAGTCCCTATGTGTCTGACATTAGCTACATCTCCATTTGGAAGGGAGACTGAGTAAGTTACTTTGGCTGGAGGGCTGCTATAAAACGAAGTGCAACTGACCATATGATCTGTTTACTCCTGTGTCAATGACCTATGGTGTGCTAAGGCTCTTACTAGTTTTGATACCATGGGCATATAAGCAAGATAAAATACCAGAGAGTTTGGGAGTCTGTGCATCTGCAAGGGCGGTGTTAGTGAGGCATTTGTTGTTTTGTGACTGCAATAGAGCCAGAATCTGAGCATGGTACTCCCGAGTGAATGTCACTTGGTTACTGTTAGTATCTCCTTGCCCCTGCAGGGAGAC